>PVIY010033429.1:0-28062 GCA_004026745.1 Myrmecophaga tridactyla
TTGGATATTGTATCCAACAGACCTCAAAAGATCTGGCTATTCCCCTGTCTTCAGTAGATACTTACCCAATCAAATGGCTCTATACCTCTATGGGAAAGAATTGAGGAAACATTACTGAATACAATTCCCATGATGTTAAAAAGGCCCTTCCCCATGAAAGGAAACTGCCCTTTCCTTAAACTAATGAGTTCTGGGTCTAAGAACTTATACAGGTCTGGAAACTTGAGGGATCATAACTTTCCATTAGGATGCCCTTAAACTTCTGCTCATCCATTCTTGATCTCATCTGAGTTGACTGATAGAGCGAAAGAGTGGGAAATATATTCAAAATCTTACCCCTCTATCTTCCTAGTAATACCATGCTCTATTAACCATCTCTATAGATTTCCCATGAGTTAAGCCTCCTTAGTTGCTGTTCTTAACTTGCTGCCCATTATAGTAACTATAGCCATATCATTCTGATAATTGATACTACTACCAAATGACCTCAGCTATACCAGCATCTTATCAACCCCATTGCTACTAAAGAGCCCAATTCTGTGGCAGTGTTTCCTACAATCTGTCTTAGCCTCCAGAAGACAGCTATTAGTGAGCTTCTCAATGATGTCAGTGCCCTCCACCTTCATAAATTGACTGCACTCTATGCTTTCCCAAGAAACAAAATCAGTAGGTGGGTTTCCAAGTTTTATATACTGAATCCCTTAAGGAATGCCCACATCTCTGAATCTTTCATCAGTTCCACTAGTCTTCTACAGCAGTCTGGCATTTGTACTTAATTTAATGTAGGCCATTGTTTGTTTGTTTTTTAAGCTTCTAAGAAACCTCCAAGAACTGTATTAGAATCCTTTCAAGGATCAGTTTTGTATCACAGGAGAGTGTCCCAATATTGACATCCCTTCAGAATCCACTCTCAAGAATGTTTTCATAGTTATTCTTTTACACACTAACCATTCCTGCACCTCTGTGGGCATATAATCCATCATTCCTTTATCAGGCTCAGTACTTTGCCAACTGGGTTATGCTGAGATATGATCTTAATTGTTGGGTAGGTGGTCAGGAGGAGAGGTGTGGGCAGGTCCAGAGGGAGTTAGTAGTATCATATAAGACAACTGCTTCATTTGAAGCTTCTGCGTAATCTTCAAGCAAGGGGTTGGGAGGTTCTATCTTTCAAAATGATGCTTGGGCCACTTGTACAAACCTAGGAAGTACAGGGAACCCTGGGAATCCAAGTATGCTGGTTTGAAAGTATTATGGACCCCAGAAAAGCATGTTTTAATCCTGATTCAATCTTGTGGGTGAAACCATTTCTTTTCATCCTGATACAATACTGTAGGTTGGAAATTTTTTATTGGATTATCTCCACAGAGTTTTGACATACCCAATTATGGGTGTGATCTTTTGATTAAATGGAGATGTGACTCCACCCATTCCAGGTGGGTCTTAATTAGTTTACTGGACTCCTTCAAAAGAGGAAACATTTTGGAGAGCGTTAGAGCCTACAGAAATGACAGAAGCCTCAGAGTCAACAGAGAGAGCAGATGTTGATTCTTGGAGAACAGTTGCTTCAGAGAACAGAGACACAGATGTTTAGAGATTCTTGGAGCCCAACAGACATCACCATGAGATCCAAGCATGCCAGAACCTGGAGAGATCCAAGGGAAGACAAGAGATGAAAGCCATCCCCAGAGAAGAAAAGTGAGGAACCCCCATATGAACAGAGGGTGAAAGCAATGGAGCCTAGGAACAAAGTACCATCAGATGTCAGCAATGTGACTTTCCAGATGACAGAGGCTTTCCTGACCTCTCAGCCTTCCTTGAACTAAGGTATCTTTTCTTGGATGCCTCAGTTTGGACATTTTTATAGCCTTTTGTTAGATTGTAACTTATTAAATTCCCCCTTTTTTATATCATATTCCAGCAGTTTGTAAATGAACACACCAAGTTTTAAATGCATATCTACCCAGATAATCCTATCCCAAGTCTCAGTGTTGCCTTCTTTACCTTTCACAGCTAAAACTTTACATTGATTCTGGCCTAGGCTGAAAGGTAAGGCTTGTATTGAATTTTATAATTAAGTCTTTTGTCTGACCATCAACTCCATCTTCCTTCTTGCTGTAGGAGATGAAGACCTCCTTAAAATATGCCAAAGAGGCTCTCCAACTCTTATATTTGACTTTAAATAGGTCACTGATTGCCTTAAGCTTGTTATTTTATTTCTTTGACGCTTCAGAGGCATTCAAATTTAGCCTCCCAACTCTAAAGTCCATATGATTTGTATTTATCTTGTACCTCTATAACTCCAGAGATATTGTAAAAGCTAGTACATCCTCTTCACCCAAATTCCATCCCCAGTTCACCTTAGTAATTGTACTATTACTATTGCCAGTGGTTATCAAGACTCCACCTACTACCTATGATGAAGTCTTTAATGCAAGCCAGTCTTCAAGTTATCCAACTCCAGGATCCCATAATTAGAGTCTTCTTCCTAAGATCACTTTTGGCACCAACCTTTTATATTGGGTTCCTTGGGAGTAGAGACTGATCCAGGGATTCAGACGCTTTCTTGAGGGAATTATCTTTAGTAAGTGCCCACAGGACAGGAGAGAATCAGGATAGGGGAAAAGAGCTGAGCAAGAATATAGTCTCAGGGAAAGCCTATCTTTGAACCAATCAATGGGAGTTGTAGGGAGTCTGAAACATAAATCTCATTGCCTCCCACTTGAGGCAAGCAAGATAGACTTCTGAAACCCTGTATCAGACAGACACTATCTGTATGATATCCCTGACAGGGCAGGCATGTCAGAACCTCACTGACTAGATGGCTGGCATTAGCCAAAGCAATTTTTTTGTGGGAAGAGGGGATTTATGTATTCATATTACATTAAATAATACATAATGAAGTATTCATATAGCCCAGTAGAGGGGATGAAGGCAAGACACCATGGCTTCTAATAAGTTAGAATAATCATTGACTCTGGCATCAGGAACACCTTAAATTAATAATCCCAAATAGCTAAAAAATGATAAGTTCATCCAAGATCTGTTTTGGGCATAGAGAAAAAGGTATAAGTATTCACATAATCAAAGTTCCATGAGGAAGTTGCATAAGATCACATGAAGGAATCATAATATCTGTGTAGAAAAACTCATAATATGACATCAAATTTGGGACTAGAAGGTGGCACCACATGGCATCTTGCTGGAGATGGCATGCAAGAAAAATTCATTTGACTTCCAGCATAACTCCCTTCTTATCCCTTCTAGAGTTCTTCTGGAGTGACTGCCAGCCATCACCAACTCAAACTCTATCTAAATGTAGGTGAAGAATTTATAAGGTAACCAATTCAGAAAGTCAACTCTTAAATAAGTGATTATAAAATTATTTGCTTCATCCTACAAGAAAAGTAAAGAAACACTTCTTTTAAATACATCAACAAATTTTTAGTATCTAATGGAGCAAAAGACTTCATTACAACATCACAATTCTGTCCACAGAGTGATTCAACTACTGTATCTGTCCTATATAAAACTGAAGTCAAAAAAGTACGTCTCTGATGTGTCATTGCCCTTCCATACACATGTTTAATTCCCTGTCTAGTATCCTATTTTTTATCTCAGACCAGGAGTCTGGTATTCCTTGGGCATGTTCTAAAACTCAAAGGCCTCCCTCAGCCATATCCCACCAAGTCATTCCTTTCTTAATGAGAGCATCAGATGTTTTCATCTTCTTTCTTTCCAGTAATCCTTAAAGGACCAACATCTCATTTCAACAATTATTTGAGTCTACATGTATACCTCCAATCCCATCTAAAATCCTATTTGCATGACAAAAAAATATATAAAAACAAAATTTTTAAAATACCATTACTAAAAAGCAGAAGCCATCAATGGTCAAAAAAAAAACTTCAAACTTTTCTGGAAGTTGTGAAAGAGAATGAATTAGATTAAAGGAAGTGCTGAACAGTCTTTTAATAAAAAATCAGTCTTTTATTCACCTTATTAAAGAAGAGATAAGCTTATAAACAGATTGTGAGGTTTCCCTAACAGAACTCAAACAGCAAGAGGATAAAGCAAGGAAAGTTTTCATACCAAGCTGCTGTCACAGAAGGGCTGACCACTATTTCTTCTTAAACTTCACTTGGTGCTCAATGTGTACTAAGTGAATCTTGTATTTTACCATGGTTGTCTCCATCATGGGCAATTGGGTAAGCCAAAAGGGAAGGGAAGCAGCACACCAGTTAACTTTAGACTATCTCACTATCTCAACAACTTAAAAAGGAAAGAGCAAATAGACTAAGTATAAACTATAAGTTTCCCTTACAGAGTCACCATCACTATTTCTCTCCCCTCTCTCTACTGCCAATTGCATCCTTCAACCCATTTGGACAGCTCCAAGTTCCCACAAGCAGAAAGGCAGAGAAGAGAGTGTGCTGGAGAGTACTGAGCAAAGAACAAATCAAAAGACATTGGGAACCCTGCTACAAGCTGCAGGATAGTGGGTTGCAAGACTCAGTCTTCATAGGAATCAGAACATCTTCCTAGAAAAGGAGAAGCTGTATCCTTGGATTCTTGAGCTGCCTATTGATAGGTCTCACCTACTGGTCTGTCCTCTTTTATGAACTGCCCCCAAAGTCCACCTACACCCCAGACATCAGAGTAATGCTTATAAAACTGTAAAACTAGAAACTACCTGAAGACCATCAATACACAAGCATTCAGATAAGGAATACTAAACAATTGTTAAAAGAGATAAGTTAGCTCCAAATTAAGTAGGATGGAACAATTACCAAGACATATTAAGGAAAGAAAAACAATATAGGATTATGACTATTGTTATTTGAAAAAATTTAAGCATAATGAAATAGATATAATATACAATGTATATACTCTATAATGCAGGTATAAAAATAGTTGAAAGAATATGTAATGAAATATTCATATTAATTACATATAGTTGGTAGGATTATAGGCAATATTTTCATTCTTCATACTTTCCTCTATTGCTGAAATCTTTACTTTCTTTCAACTTTAGAATTTATAGAGTTGTTCCCCAACACATGTCCAACATCTTCCATCTGTCTTACCTAGATTCAACCTACATTGTGCTTTCAGATTAACATTCTTAGTTGGCTTTTAAATATTTGTTTATATTTAATTGGCATTTAAATAGTATAGTTTCTCTTCTCTTTCCACTAAATACATATTACTGGTCAATCTTATTCCATGACCGTCTATACTATGCACACATTTGATGATGTACCTACTAATACACTATGTTATAGTTACATATTATTATGCATTGAGAGCCATAGTATTGAAGATAACAGGTAGAATAACAGGTAGGTACAACATAACCCATTATCGTCTAAGGGTCAATCTGTTATCTTCAGTTCTATGATTCTAAATTTCCTCATTATAAAAACATGGATAATGATACTATTTCTCATTTTAAATGTGAAATATACTATTTCATTTCTTTTCTGTCAGATACATATTCCACAGACATCTTTTTTTGTCACTTTATCAAATGCATACATTGTTAGTTTTACTACATCAGCATTTTTCCCTTGCCTTTTTTTAAATTGCATCACCCTGCACGTCATCAAACTTAATAATCTCAAATCATTCTGGTAAGGTCCTTGTCTCTTAAACTTTCATTCCCAGATTTATCTAAGACTCTTATCAATATCTACCACCTAAATATAGTTTGATTTCTCATTTTTCTCTTTATCTCCACTTTATCTCCTTAGGTCCAGATTTCTTCATCTTCCTGAGCTCTTTGTGCCTCCTAGCTGTCTTATTTGCCTCCAGTCTTGATCCCCTTCAATCTTTCCTTAACCTCCTACCTAACTTATCTCTCTACAAGACAAACGTGATCGTGTGACTTCTTTCTCATAAACCTCTGATCCCCATGAGCTACAGGGTAAAAGACAAATGGCTTCTTTAGGCATTTGTGGTCCCTTGAATTTGGAGCCAACTCAGTTGTCCAAACTTTCCTCCTGTACTGTTTCTCCAGGCTCCAGCCACATGAAAAAGGCCAGAGCCTAGCCGACCTTCCTACATCAGACTAAGATGTTTGCTTCTCTTGATCCTGACTCAGGAAAGTCACCCCCAATATACCCAGGCAGAATAAACTGCTCCCTTTATTCTATTGCCATGAGACTTCTTTGTGTATATATTCATTCTGTTACACACTCATTTAAAAAAAATAACTATGAACATGTTTACACAGCTATCTCACTAGACTATTAGGCTTTTGAGAACAAGAGCAACATGTAATTCATATTTGTATTTAGCTCACTTTGCACTGGACATGACCATAGTTGTTGTCAAACAAGTTTTCCATAAACAAATGGATGAAAATAATAAATTAATTGTATACAAACTTAACTCAGATTTTCTGCTCAAAAGTCTTTGAGAAACTTCTAATGATATAGAAACAATGAGTGTACTTCTCTGTCAAGTATTTAAAACATTTTCTTCTAAATAAAATACATATTGGGCGGTGTGGGCGGCTCAGTGGCAGAATTCTCGCCTGCCAATGTCAGAGACTGGGGTTCGATTCCCGGTGCCTGCCCATGTAAAAAAAAAAAAACATATTACCCATCCCTATGCCTCTGTTTATGGTGTTCCCACATCTAGTCCTTTTTAAAGATGAAAAAATAAATACAAATAGAACTTCTCATATTTTTTTCCTGCAGCTTGATGAATTCCCTTGTGCAAACTTTTATGGCATAAGCCCACTTTGGAGACCATTAAGATAAACATGATTTCCGTAACACTATAACACATGCAATAAATAATCTGTACCATTTCTATTTTAGTCATCTAACTTTATGGAGAAAGGGGACATTCAGCATAGCTTATTTTCCACGTAATAGAAGTTTAACTCCTTAGAGGTAGGAAAGGAATCTGGCAAATAGCCAAGTTGTTCATTACATGCCCCACTATACGGCAAATATTGTGACAGATGCTTTGTATCACAATCTCATTTAATTCTAAGAACAATCCTGTTAAGTGTGTATTACTATATCTATCTCTGAGATAAGAAAGTGGATTTTCAGAAAGATTAAACTACTCGTGACCACACAATCTAGTGAGTTGTGGACCAAGGATTGGAATTCACATATGTCTAACTGTAAAGTCTATATTCTTCCTAATATAATATATTATACATATTTTATACTATATTCAGAATATAATGTATTATGCTATAATATATTATACTATAATATACTATGTCAGATCAATATTTTTATGTTAATGTAATTTTTATTTTAAAAAACATGCCATAACAATCAAATATTTCCTCTTCTTCTTAGACATACAACCTGCCTTCTAGATCTAGAGCCCCTGCAAAACCCTCCAGTAGTGCACACAGGCAGGCCCCAGGGCCAAGGGAGAGGAGCCAAGAGGTATTCTGAAACCTATTTTATTGACAAAAATTCATGTTGTGAACTTGCATTTACATTATCTGTCCCATTGTTTTACGTATAGAAAAGCAGGTTCCGATTTATCACATTTTTCTGCAAAATTAATTTCTGAATCAAAATTAGAGCATATTATTTCAGCTTCTTGAAAACTATGTTGCTGCATCTTATCGATAACTTTTGTGCTTTGAGGATCATTTAAAATGGGTTCTATTACTTTTACCTCCCTAGTCTAGTAAAAATAACCATCTCCTTTTCGGCATTCACCTCTTCCTTCAAGCTACCTACTCTAAACATCATGATGGGACATTTTATTGTATTCACAAAAATCAAGGACATGATCTTAAAATCTTTATCATCAAAACACAGTACTTCAGAAAAATAACATTGTCAAAAATTTATTAAAATTCTTCTTAAAGATGTACTTTTTGCCACAATTTTAGACAGAAGCAGGATCAAATTTATAAGTAAATGTTTAAAAACTGCAATTTGAAAGTCTAATAAGAATTTCCAAGACAAAGTATGTACTGAAAAATACACTAGAACAAAAGTTATATTACATCACATTAGCAAAATTCTGCAAGCATCTGGCAAAAGAAGACCATGGCTGTGCTCGGATAGGTGTATGATAAGATGAGTTTTTCACTGAGAATAACAATGATGATAGATTCAAACAAAAAATTAATCTTCTAGCGTTGGATGAGTTTGTTTCTAATATTTTATTGAAATGGGGAAATTAGCTCAAACAAACAATAGTAAGGACCTTTTGTTTCACTGTCACCTTCCTTGGCAAGTTTTGGTAAATATTGGCAAATCTGATGAGCTTGAGCACTATTGAATAATTATTTAAATTACATAAAAAATTCTCTGAAATATCAAGCAAAAATGTTATGCAGCTTCATAATTTCCCAACTTTAATACTAGTTTTTCTTTTTCTTGATGCTCTATGTCAATCACTAATTAGAAAATTGGGAGAATTTAATTACTCACATTTTCCCCTAAAAGCATTTTTCTTTTTTTAGTTAGCTCTTGGAAGGGACTGTTTCTTGTCTCCCTATATCCGTTCTCCCCTTCTTCTTCTTGGAAAAGAACCCCCGAGTCTGGGCTCGGCACATGCGTGCATCTCCCTGTTATGTCTGTAAGGAGGATGGGCATGCCAAGCACTTCGTTTCCTTTCCTTCCTACCTGGTGGAATGCAAACGAGGCGATGAGGCATTCTGGACCAGGCAGAAGCGGGACACAACCACGGGTGGCAGATGGAACAAGCCTTGGCCCATGACACTGTGAAAATTCATACTGGCCCTGGACCAACACCTCTAATTATGTGTAATACTAAATCTCATCATGTTCAAGCCAACATATTGGGGGTTTCTTATTACAGATTCCTTTCCTTTCTGTTCTTCTTAAAAGTATTGGTAGAGAAAAAGGTACATATTTTTAAATTGATAGCCACTTATGTTAGAACACAGTTTCATAGCAGATAAAGGCTAAATATAATTTTTGACCTCAGAATCAAAAGGAAAAAGGGGGAAAACAGCAGCTACATTCATACATGCATTCAAAAATTCACTTATTAAACAAATGATTATTTGGTTCAAAAAGTACCAGATAATTTGCTTTGAATCACAATTGGAGATGAATGAGTCATAGTTTTTATTTTAAAGCGTATTATCCTCTAGTTAAGAGCATATACATATTGTTAAGCATTCATTAACTCATTTGTTCATTCATTTGCTCACTCTTGCAAATGGCAGTGTGGGCACACTTTGTTATGAAAGTACAGAATAAATGTGATTTAATTCACTATAGTAGGTGAAAGGGTCTTCTCTCAGGATATAGTACCAGAAATGAATTTTGGAATATGAAAAAATACTAGTCAGGAAGGAATTTGGGGGAGGCACAAGCATTTGCCAAGAGGAAAGGAATTATGGTCATTTGCATTCTTTGGGGAGTTTGCCCTAGTTGGTCTATAAAACAGGTCTAGATGCTAAATAGTCAGAAATGAAACCAGTAAAGTAAATAAGGAGATTATGGTTGGCTTAATATGCCATGTTAGAAAATATTACTTTAAGCCACTGAAGGTTTTTAATCTGGGTAGTTACATGTTCATAATTCTTTATCACATTGCAAAAATGATTAAGTAGGGTATGCAGGGGGAAGGGGTGGCAGGGTTAAGTAGGAGGGCACCACAAAAACAGATTGCACAGCTTGTTGTTTAAGGAGGAGTTAGACACAAAGATGAAAGTAAGAATATATTTCCATTTCAGGAAGCTCAGTTGTAAAGGAAGGAGAGATACAGCTTAGGGGAGGGCATTCCTTATAAGTTCTCAAATTTCTCCATTACGACAGCACAACACACCTATGCCACGCAGTCTTTCACCTAAATAAGTGTGATTGTCCTATCATAGAATAAATTCTATAGAGCATAGGTCTGCTGTTAAGAAAATGTTTTAGACAGAATACCAAATCAGAGGCTATAAAACCTTCTGCATAATTTTGCAGCCTAATATGGCTTTCCTTAACAATGCAAGGAACAACCTTGCTACTTCCGGGCATTGCTTCAGACTGTAAGAGGCCAATAATATGGTATTGGCCTTCCTTTAACTGTCCCCGGCATTGCTGAGTTGTCCTATTGTAATGTGGGCATCACACAGCAAATAGATGCTTTAGAGGCAGCTAAATCTAAATGTCTACTTCCTCTTTGACTCCTCTTTCTTCCCTAGACCCCACTCCCTACAGTTGTCAGTGAACTTTGGCCTGCAAGTAAAATCTGACCTACAGCTTATTTTTGTATGGTCTTAGCTAAGAGCAACCTTTACCTATTTAAAGGGCCATA
The DNA here is from genome assembly GCA_004026745.1 of Myrmecophaga tridactyla. Lineage (NCBI taxonomy): Eukaryota > Metazoa > Chordata > Mammalia > Pilosa > Myrmecophagidae > Myrmecophaga > Myrmecophaga tridactyla. The sequence continues at coordinate 10,267 of PVIY010033429.1, forward strand.
GAAAATAAAGAAAAGACTATGCCACAGACATTTATGTGGCCCGAAAGCCTGAGATATGTACTACCAGGTCCTTTACAAAAAGTCCTTGTCAACCCCTGCCCCAGAAAATGGTGTAGCATCATCATCATACTACTTCTGCCTTCTGACTTTTCCTTTCAAGATCTCTGTCCCCTTCTTTTAAGAGAGTCTATTGCTTAACAGTCTCTAAGACTTATCTCCATTTTTCATCCCTGTCACTTTATTGACTGTCTGCTACTCAGTTCTTCTCGTCTTTCCTATATCATTTCCCTTCCATCTCCTTTCACTATTGTGTCTCCTGAGATACTTGACTTCAATATAGAGAGGCTTGTCATACTTAGTTTATAGAGAGCCCCCAAAAAAGTATTCCTTGCTAGGCGAATAAACACATGTAGGGAATTCATCTTAAATGTTGTTATTTCCTACAAGCAACAGGAAATTTAAAAAAAATTTTTTTCCTTTATTTCACTTCTCCTTCCTTATCTAGCTACCTCCCTCCATGCATTTTCTTAATTTACTCTTTTTCTCTGACTTCCACGATCTCCATCAGCTACAGTCTATTCATTTAAGTTACTGATGATTTCACTGCCTAATAATTGAAGCAATCAGTTTTCTGCTTGAGATTTTGTTTGTTTGTTTGAAATGTCACTTGTAGTCACATATGCCTCCTAGAGTTTCCTAAATTGTGTTTCACTTTTTAAAGATAGTTGAAATCTCAGAAAAATGAACTGGACAATTCAGATATCCGGCTTGGTAACTGTCAAAGATCAACGTTAGAAGAGCTATCATAACAGTTTCACACTTTTCAGCACATTATGTCCATTAAGATGATGAAATACAGTTAACCTTTTTCTCATTTTATAACACTGTACTCTCTACAATACAATATAATTTACAGGACTATGAAGAGCTAAGTATGACATACTAAAGTCTTCAATTTTCTCCCAAGTTATCACCAAGTCATCTTCCCATTCCAAATATTTCCTTTTAAAATCTTGAGTGGTATTCACTTTTCAGACTATTTACACTCAAAAAAAATGTATTTATTTTTCTCAGGCCTTTCCATTATCACTGTCCTGTATAATCGCCAGGACAATGTGGTCCCTAAAGGGCAAATACAATAGGCCCTTTATGAAAAAAAGGTTTGCTATGCAATGTTCTAGTATCCACAAAATCTATTAAGAAAAAAATTCTCTTGATATTGAGGCAATATAGAATATATTCTAAGTTATACAAGGAAAAAACACTTCAAACTTTTTTGAGGAATGGCAACAGCATTTCTGTGTAACAAATCTTTTTACAGACACAGAATTCAAATGTCTTAGGTTTTCACTGGTGTATGTCATAAACTAAATCAAACCCTAAGGATGTAATCAAATTAAAAGGATTAGTTCCCATTAATAAGCCAGCAGTAATACTTCATCAAAAGTTTGCTAAATCTCTCTCTGCAAAATCCGTAGATAAAAGCAGGCAGTGCATAAAAGTGTCTGTCTGCTGCATTAAAACAGGACAAAAATAATATTTCTTAACATTGCCAAAGAACCATCTATTTCTGAAGATCATACCAGTTCACATTGCATAGGCCAGTAAGGGTCATTAAACACCAATGGGTCTCTGAGTCCTTCTTCAGAGTCAATGACATTGTAGACTTCACTCAGGATCTCATTTTCCTCCACACAAGGTCTGCAGGGCAAAGAAGGCAAATGAACTATGAAAAACATAATCACTGCTTTTCCTGTTGCTTTTTTTGTCATAAAAATTCCATTTATTTAAATTCCATTAAAAAGCACATTTGGCTGCCGAAAGCATAAATATACACTTTTATTATACTTAGCATTTTTCATTTTAAAAAAAAAAACTTCTGACATTTGTTTATATAAAAACGTTAAAATATTTTCAAACTACCTGTGTCAGCCAGCCAACTTCTGTATGTTTGTTGCATACAATAACATTGCAAAAACAAGTGATTTGGAATGCAGTACAAACGCTCTGTATATATTTTCCATTAGAAGTTATCAGCTTACACTGATCATTATCCTTACTATGTCATGTGCCTGCCACTTATGACTTTTCTCAACCATACATCTCTTAGAAAAGTGATTTAAATTACTTGAGCTGCAGTGGAAAATATTTTTTTTAATCTCATTTTTCTAATTGCTCTGATGTATTTAATAAATCATTAACCAAGCAAGTGACAGTGCTAGAGATTCAGAAAGGCTTTTCAACACAATGTTCTCTTAGAGACGAAACTGTAACTCTGTCATTCACATCTGCTGGTGCTACTTGGGGTTAAATATTGGGGGAAATAATCAAAAGAATGCATCAGAAATAATTCTGTCTTGAAAATAGAATTTTAATTCAGTAACTTACAGATAAAAAAATCTATAGATATTAGAGTGATTCTTACCTTCAAGTATTTACAATATTAAACTAAGATTATAAACTTCTTAAGAATATGGATTACATCTAATTTTAATGTAATCTTGGGGCCTATGCACACAAATGTTTGGGAATTATTTGTTGATCAATTACCAGAGGATCTAAATGGAATATCTGAGCTGCTATGCCTATACAAGAAGACATGTTCAGGAACATACTCTAAGGCTAATTTGCAAAAGTGAACGTTAGAAACAACTGAAATGTACACCAAGAAGAAATTGTATAAAAATCATATTATTATCACACAATGAAAAACTATTTAGCAGTGAAAACAAGTGAACTTGATCTACAAGTGTCTATTGGATTCATTGGGATCAATCTCAAAAACTGTAAGCAGAGGGAAGAAGGATGTATACAGTATGAGTCATTTATATAAAGTTTTAAAATCACCCCAAAACAAAAGCATACATTGTTTGTAAGTGATATACATGTAGTATTGAATGTAAACATCCATGGGAGACCCCTCTGAATGAGTCAAAGAAGGGGATAGTTTTAGGGAGGCCTACACAGAGGAATTTGATTCTAATGATTGATCCCTTTTACAAATCTCAAGCAATTATGACAAAGCAATGAGGTTAAATCTAGGTGGTATGTATATATTGTTACCATTATATTGATGCCTACTTTTTATGTATGTTTGGAATATGTTATAATGATAAAACATACATACATGTTCCTACACACACAGCCAGTGTAGCTTAGTGAATAGAACTGAAAATAGTATCAGATTAGAGGTCAGGACATCTAAATTCTAGTCTCTACTCTCCACTTTGGCTCTGTTAGTGATCAGAAAATCTCCAGTGGTGCTAATCTAGTTAAACATCTCTAAGCTTTTGTCAAGAAGAGGATCATTCTTTTTCCAGGAATGGTTACTACTGTGAGTTTTCAGAAACATACAAGAATAAAAGCTTTGGATGGCCACATGAAGAGATGAATTAAGAACAAATAGTGAAGAGTGAAGAACAAAGTTTGGTGCTCACAGAGGTGACTGGAGACCCTTTTCCCTGCCCTGTCTATAGTGTGAAGACACCTACCTCTACTAGAGCAGCAACCACATTATCCTTCTGTTGGATATTTTATAGAAAAGCTACTTTTTAGAGATTAGTTCATTACCTCATCACCTACCAGCTTTCTTTAATTGTGCATACACACACACATACACAAACACAGAACTATGTCACAACTACATTAAGATAGCAAAAAATACATAAATAACATTGCACGTAAAATATACGCTTTTTATTGCTTAACACATTTCTTTACCTTTTTCCTTTTTTTTTTTAGAAAACAAAATGTGGTAGGTTAACAAAAAAAAAAAAGAAGAAGAAGAAGGAGCTGTTCCAGGGACTATCTTTGAGGTAGCTATGGGGAATAATCTGCTTTAGAGAATGAAGCCACAGCCATGATATGGTCATTAAAAGTTTGGGAGCCTCGCCAAGAACAAGCTGGTAAGGGCTTGCAGACTAACCTCAATTCACTCAATTTTCAGGCATATAATAGCTGCATGGTTAGAATGCACTTCACTGGCTCACCTGGACCCTATTATCATTTTCACTTGTACGCCAATCTCACAGCATGCTTTAGGAAATATTTTATCTTTGAAAAGACACAAACTTAGTAACTATATACACCGCACAGTGTACACAGATTTGCATCCAGGCACTAGTTCCAACTAGAGGAAATTGCTAAGACTTCTTGAAAGTTAAAGCATGTACACGAATATTGTTCACTTTGAAGGAAAATAAACATCAATTGAAATAATACATCTTTTCATTCTCACTCTCACATGGTACAAAAACAAACAAAAAACTTGCACATTCTTCACAAATTTGCAAAGCCATGTGCTAGTGCAATGGTCAAAAATTTTTTCCTGTAAAAGGCCATGTAGTAAGTAATATTGACATCTCTGTCACAACTAGACAATGTATAAACAAATGTGATTTATTCCAACACAATTTTATTTACAAAAACAGGTGCATGTAGGATTTGACCTTTGGCCCATAGTTTGCTGACCCTGTTGGCCTACAGATACTTTTACCAATGACACAGTCTATAACCACAAAATGAAAATCTGAAAATAAGGATAAAGGGAAAATTATTCATTTTAAAAGTCTGTCTGGAGGAGGCAGGGCAAGATGGTGGCATAAGGAAGAGTAGAATTTAGTTAGTGCTCTAGAGGAGCTAGCAAATAGCCAGGAATTGTCTGGATCAACTGTTTGGGGAGCAGCTATGACTCAATACACATGATACACCAGTCTAGAATGAGTGGAAGGGCCAAGATCACAGTGCAGAACTGTAAATAAAGACCCCAAACTGCAGAGGCTGGTACCCCTATTCACTGGCATGGCAGACTGTGTTAGAGACACTTCCCCATGGGAAAAAGAAGCCCTCTCTACTAGGAGCAAAGGAAGATAGCTCAACCAAGCTCCAATTGTGGTTTCAGTAAAAAAAAATTTGGACTGCTGAATACAAGGTCTGAGCACAAACCCAGAGCAAACAGGAAAGGAACCCTGAAGTCTCTCCTGGTAAAGAGGTGGGGCTGATGGGGGAAAGAAAAGGAGACTATTGGAGTCAGCCAGGCTCAGAATGTTGGTAAAGGGCTGTGCCCCAAGAAAAAGGGGCACGTAGAACCAGGTACAACTCTGCCTTCTTACTGGTGAAACTTGGGGGCTGAGGACTGTCTCTGAAATAGGAGTTCTTCTCATTTTTTAATGATTCTAAGCAGCTCATCAGAGAAAGCGTCAGACATTTTCAATTGTCAGCACTGACCCAGGCAAGGCAGAGTTAAGATAGGTCTGAGAGACAAAGTAACTAGGCAAGTGAAGGAGATAATTCCCTAAAGGGTATATCTAAAGAGAGGGGAAGGCCCAGCTCAAGTGGTGGCCCTTCTACAAAGAATTCAGACCCAAGGGGCTGGAAAACAGAAACAGCTGAAGCCTGCCTACTACCTCAGCCTCTGACTCAACCACTCCCCTGGCAGGAAATGGATGCACAGTACAATCTGATAGTAGCACAATGTTGTAAATACACTGAACAAAGACAAGTAAGAGTATGGTTGAAAGAGGAAGGCTAAGGGTATGCATAACACCAGAAGGAAAGATAGATGATAAAGACTGCAATGGTAAACTTACCAAAACCTAGAGTGGTCAATGATGGTGATTAAATGTACAAATATAAGAATGTCTTTACATGAAGGAGAACAAATAAATGTCAACATGACAAGGTGTTGAAAATGGGATGGCATATGGAAAAGATACAATCAATGTAAAATAGGGTCAATAATTAACAGTAACATTGTAATATGTTTCCATTAAATGTAACAAAGGCTGTATACCAAGTCCAAATGGTAATAAGAAGGGGACATAAGGGATGGGTATAGTGTTCTTGGTGGTGTTGCTTCTTCTTTTTATTTTATTTTATTATTTCAATTTTTTTCCCTTATCTTCTCCTACTTTCTTTGTGGAAGAAAAGAAAATGTCCTCATATAGATTATGGTGATAAACACATAACTATGTGATTATACTGGGAACCGTAGTTTACTTAGGATAGATTGTATAGTGCTTAAATAAAACTGTTTAAAGGAAAACAGAAAGATACAAATGCTGGAGAAAATGTGGAGAGAAGGATGCACCTACTCACTATTGGTAGGGAAGTAGAATGGTGCAGCCCCTCTGAAAGGCAATGTGAGAGTTCTAAAGGAAGCAAAATGTAGTATTGCCATATAATGCTGCAACCCCGTCATTAGGTATATACTTGGAAGAACTGAAAGCAGGAACATGAATGCACATTTGCACACTGGTATTTATGGTGGCAGAGTTCATGATTTGCAAAGGATGGAGGTAGCCTAAGGGTATATTAAATGAACGCAAGGGCAAATGGTGGTGTATACAAATAAAGGGATATTGAGCAGCTGCAAGAAGGAATAAAGTTGTGAGGCGTGCAAGTAGGTGAGTGAAACTTGAGAACATTATGTTAAGTGAAATAAGCTAGAAACTAAAAGGCAAATATTATAACACCCCACTAATATGGAATAAGTATAATGTGCGAACTCTGAGAACTGAATTAGAGAGCATAGGTTATCAGAGGAAGGCTTATTGTAAAGGTTCCTAAATTGGAAGTTCTATTCTTAAGTTGTAATTGTTATTTCGAAATTCTAAGATGCTGAGTTCTTTGTATATAACCTGGTTATCCCTTAGAACTTTGGGTATCTGTGTGACAGCTGAGACTCAGAGCTAGAGTTCTGTAGCTATGAAATCTAGCATTATCCAATACAGCAGCTGAAAAGGGGATCGGAGTTCAACTAGAGACAAGAACAAAGAGTACTGGTTAGTACTAAGGTAAATTAGACTAAAGAGTAACTGGATAATATTGACTGTGTTTTAAAAACTTGAACTTCTGTGTGAGACCAAAGGATAGATGGTAGCACATTATCTGATTTAACTTGTATGGTCAGTTTATGTGCACACATAATTACATGGAACCTTGAATTGAGAGTGAGATCTTATTGTTTTATACAGGTTAATGTGATTCCCCAATGCATCTGAGAGTAATCTGGATAGAAAATAAAAGAAGTATTTGCAAAATCCCCTTGAGGGATAGGGGAAAATAGTGAAAATATAAAACTTCCCCCACTGAAGAGTTCCTGATATTCTAGCAAGCACTGGAGACTATCAATTTAATATGCCAAGCCCTCGATCTGAGAGCTTGCCCTTATGAAACTTATTCTTGCAAAAGAGATGTTAAGCCTACTTATAATGATGCCTAAGAGTCACCCCAGAGAATCTCTTTAGTTGCTCAGATGTGGCCTCTCTCTCTAAGTCAACTCCACAGGTAAACTCACTGCCATCTCCACCCCCCCCCCATGTGGGACATGACTCCAGGGATGTAAATCTCCTTGGCAATGTGGGATATGACTCTTGGGGATGAGCCTGGCCCTGGCATTGTGGCAATGAGAAAGCCTTCTTGACCAAAAGGAGGAAGAGAAATGAAACAAAATTACATTTCAGTGGCACAGAGAATTCAGATAGAGGTCAATGATCATTTTGGAGGTTATTCTTATGCATTCTATAGATACCACTTTTTAGTTTTTAGTGTATTGGCATAGCTAGAAGGAAATAGCTGAAACTGCAATCCAGTAGCCTTGGTTCTTGTATATAACTTTTACCGTGTGACCGTGTGATTGTGAAAAGCCTGTGACTGACACTCCCTTTATCCAGTGTCTAGACAGATGAGTAAGAAAATAAAGATAACAAATAAATAAATAATAAAAGGGGATAAGTGGTATAGAATGTTTTGGGTGTTCTTTTTTATTTTTATTCTTATTTTTATCTTTTTGGAATAATGAAAATGCTCAAAAATTGATTGTGGTGGTAAATACACAACTATCTGATGATACTGTGAACCACTGACTGTACACTTTGGATGATTATATGGTATGTGAATATATCTCAATAAAATTACACTTAAAATGTCTGTCAGATTAACAGCCTACACTTCTTGTGTCCTCCAAGCACACTTACAATTCACTGTTATACTAGGGCATAAAATTCTAGAAGAAAACTGGAAAATGACAAGAACTAAATAAATACACTTCTTTCTAATAATTCTGTTTTAAGTCTTTCCAGGTACGTTTCAAAGCTTTTTGTTGAGTGTTTTAAAAATAGTAACTGACCACAGAACTTGAAAGATGGAGAGCCACCATTGCAAAGGACAGCCCTGCTGACAGCTAAGGACTCTGTTTGGTGGACTGGATATGGACCTACAGCCAGAAAAGAGAAGTGGATGGACTCAGTGAACAACTTTAAAGGTGCATTTTTAATGATTAGTCAATAAATGCAAAGTGTACTTCTTCCACAACTTGCAGTCCAAAGTAAAAGCTTTCAATGAGATTTCTAGAAATCACAGGATATTGGTTTAGTTCCACAAAACCATAGGACTGCTTTTACTTAATTACCATCCCATGAACCATTCTGACAGCCCCAATGCAGGGCATCATAAGCTTTTTACCCCAGACAGTTAGAATATGTCCAGTAGCCCTAAAATTACAATATATACGAGGATTTGTTCTGTCATCTAACCCTGGGAATGGAGCACACCTGTCTCTATAATGAGCTGTCTGATGTTCCATCCATTTTATCTGTGGCAAACAGGAGAAAGCATAAGCAACCAAATGCTGGCATATTAGTGAGATGCAAACAAAAATATTCGTTTGAAAGAGGCTTCAGGCATTGAGAAGGCACCATACATAATTTACACACACTTGCACTTTGATGCAAAATTGCACACATCTTAAAATCTTCAGCATAAATTAAAATTTACTTCAGGGCAATGTTTTTTTCAGAATCTAGAGATCTGGCTAATGTATTGATTAAAATCTGTAGAGATAGAGCATTATCATTTGTCCACTACAGGCATGAAAATTAGTTTCGTCCTTTGAACTTCATTCTAAGACATACATGTCCATCACTAACTCAGCTTAGTTCCTCAGATATTAAGGTATTAAGTCGTCATGGTTGAGAAGCTAGCAGTATATAAAAATTAGTTTTCTTAAAATGGTTCTTAAAATGTACTTACTATTTTATACTAGTACATTTTAAAATGTACTAGTTTTCTTAAAATGTACTTACTATTTTATACTAAGAAAGTTTGAATAACTGTAAGATATTGCTATATTCATTTATACAGATGGAAACTGTGAAGATCACATTTAAATGATTAGTTTCATTGCAAACTATAAAACTTTGTACTAATAATTTATTACGTATTTTAAAAATTATTTTCACTTCTAAAAAGCTGAACAATCTTGGACAATTTTTAGAATTTCTTTTGTTAGCCACAAATGGAGAAAATGCAAGCTCTCCTAGCATAAGAATTTGTCATATAAGAGCTTGTTGCATAAAAACTTTTTCTATAAGAGAGAGAAAGGTAATAGGAACTTATTTTTAAATGAAATCATTTCTTTTTTAATATTTTTAATTGTCAATGAGAAGCATTTCTCTTTTAACCATTAACCTTTAGCAAAGACAGGTTGTACAATGTCTTTAAGAGTACTTTCAACTAAAGAAAAAATTGTCTCAACTGACTTCTAGGTCTCATAATAGGTCTCTGTAAAGACCTTTTAAAATAATATGACTATACAGTATGTATCATTGTATTTAGGATGAACTCCAGATAAGAAGCCTAGCAATGGTACAGCGCAGGCTGAATTTTTGGATATTGGACAGTTCTATGGTAACAATATCCAATTCCACCAATCCTTATAATGCTCAAACAATTTATGAATTTGAAACTATGGCACACCTAGGGAAGGAGGAAGTTTATCTAGGATTTTAGAAAATGAGAATCTCTTTGCTCTATAAATCCCCAAAATGGCCTTTCTGAAATATATATACATAAACACACACACACAGACACACACATACATACAACACACACATATATACATATTTTTATGTATTATATACGTACACACACACACGCACATAATAATGCAGTCTATGGCTTAGACTGAATATTAAAATTAAGTTTCTTGATATGGTATCTTTTCTAATGCTCTTAACACATATTTGGTGTCAGCAAGGCAGTTGGGTAGGGGAGCTGTAGTTATTTCTCAATTAAGCCTCTCAGTCACAAAGGAGGAGCTATCTTCCACCATGATAACTACACTGACCACTCAGCAGGTGGATGCAAAGCTTCACTGCAGCAGTCATTCATGCACACAGCCTAGGCACCAAAACTCAGCTGCTGTACAGGCATCCCCCATTCTCTCAGAATTTGCATTTGCCTTGCTTTCCTCAGAATACCATCTTTTAATTTCTCACATATTCTGACTTAATCACCTCTCCACATTCATGACTCATAGCAACCTGCCTTACGCCTGGAGTGAAGTTTGTGAGCATAGAATAGAGAGCTCAGCGTTTACACATTAAATGCACACACACACACACACACACACACACACACAAAATAGTGGTTTTGAACAGCTGAGGAAATGGTAACCCAGTGGTTAGAAGAATCCTGAAACAGTTTCAGGCTTAACCAGTTACTTTCCAGGTACTTTAAGATAGTCAAAATTATTAAATCAGATGTTTGTTCGTTTATCTTAATGCAGAATTTAAGTTTGGTTTTCTTTGGTTTAGTGGGTAAATGTAGATTTGTGAGAACATGAGAGTTGAAATGAAGCTTCGTGGTGTTTTAATCAAACCTCTTCATTTTGAAGATGAATAAATTGAGATTCAAACAGGAACAGGTACTGACCTGGGCACTGCAAACATTTCCGCTCCAAACCCATTGCAGATGCATTGTCGGTCCTAGGCAGGAGGCCTCAATGGACCACTGAGTTCAGTGCTCTCTCAACTGGAGAAATGGGTGGATCCATGCATTTTTTTAGGCAAAAATCATCAAGGAAACTCATGATAAGAAAGTGCTTTGTACTACCAGATACTGTAAGTTTAAAGACCCTAGGTTTCACCACCTACAACCCAAAATAAACAGGATCACTAAGCAAAAGATGCATTTGATATAATAAACTTTCTCCAAAAAAAATCGATATGGTAAAGACTGGTTGAAAGTAAAATTTTGTGCAAAGTATTTGTTCTAAAGATGTGGCTTTCATGCCTATTCTCTGTAATAGAAACGTAGTTCATAAATGAAATGTTTATATATGCGATATCAAACCTTTCTATTAATCCAGTAGCTGGCATTTCAGTCCACTTATGTCAGGAAAATTTATGTTCAGCATTTCAATTATTCTTTCTGAGATTACTCCAATAGCATCCTAACATTGTCTTCCCTCCAATATCTCCTATGTATAATTTCCCCTCACATTCTGGTAAATGCTGGCTTGCTAAACTTTAACTTTGAACAAATCAACCCTCCTCTTAAAAAACTATCCAATGGATCCACATTGTCTACATAAAAAGCCTATAATCTTGGGCAGTACGATGATGGCTCAACAGGCAGAATTCTCACCTGCCATGCCAGAGACCCAGGTTCAATTCCCGGTACCTGCCCTTGCAAAAAAAAAAAAAAAAAACCTATAATCTGTAGTGATCCATTCAAATCTCATCAAAATCTGTTCCAGTGTGCTTCTATATCAAACACTCACTTATACACATTTGAGGTAATTTAAACTACATCAGTTCTCAAACATATCTAGTACCTTTGCTTATTCTTTTCCAATTACTCAAATATCTGTTGAAGCCCTTCTCATCCTTCAAGATTTAACTGTCACCTTCCCATTTAAGCAAGTCTTGATTTTGAGCCAAGAGATTCACTTCTGTATTTCCATGCTAGGATGTTTGAATTTCTTCTTCAGCATTTAAAACATTTGCTTTGAATTACACTTCTGCATTTACCCAATTTCCCAAGATTAAAATGTCTCTGGGGAAAATGAGATTTCCTCTTGTTCACCAAGTAGCAAACAACATAACATCGTGCTCCTCTTTGTGTTTATCGAGTTAATCAAACTTTGGTCTCCTGTTAGATGTTTGTGGGAGAAAACAATAGTAAGCTATTTTCTTGGGTGCATTTTTTTCCCATTTACCCTACTTTACTAAAAACTATATCTACTCCATATCTACCAGAAGTGTATAGATGAATGGAGTTCAGAAGGAGTAATTCATAAATAGTTAAGCTTTTTTCCAAAACACTGCTTAAATGATGTCCATATCTCCAATTATAGACTGCCCCAGTTCAGCATAATGCTATCTAGTTGATTTTTCAAAATTGCAAATCTGACTATGGTTTTCAATACTCTAATGGTTTTCACCTTGAATATAAAATTCTAAGCCTAAAGCGTTCCATATAAGAGATCACATCATGTTGGACAGTCTTGCCTCTTCACCATTCTTTCAAGTGAATATTTCTGTGGTTACCTGAGTTATTGTGACTTTGCACATGGAATTCCTCCATCCAGAATGGCTATTCTCAGTTCCTCTTCCTGTCATATACAAGACTTAGATCTTCTAAGAAACTATCCCTGACTCCTCCAGGAGAACAATGTGTGCCCTCTTCCACATCCCACAGTATCCTGCATGTGATTTATTGCTTTGTAATTGCTTTTATTACTGTTTCCTCGAAAAGACTGCAAAGTAATTAATGGCAAGGATTAGTCTCATTTTATTGTATGCCCAGCATAGCGCATGATACTTAGTGAGTGATTGTGCCTGTTTGAAGCTATTATGTTCCCCGGAAAAGCCATGTTTTAATCCTGATCCAATCTTGTGGGGCCAGGCTTATTGTTTAGGGTGGGAAACTTTGATTGGATTGTTTCCATGAAGATGTGACACACCCAGTTAGGGTGTGAACTTTTGGTTAGATTACTTCCATGGTGATGTGACACACCCAGTTGCAGGTATATTCTTTTGATTAGCTGGAAATGTAACTCCACTTATTCAAGGTGGATCTTAACTAGTTTACTAGAGTCCTTTAAAAGAGGAATTATTTTGGAGAAACCTGAAATGCAGATCCTCGGACAACAGTTGCTTCAGAGCTGATAAAGACATAATGTTTGGAGATGCTAGGAGTGCTGACAGAGAAAGCAGATGCCTAGATATGGGCAGAACTCAGAAGATGTTGCAATGTGTCTTACCATGAGATGCTAAGGAAGCCAGAACCTGGAGAGAGCCTGGTTCCTAGAAAAGCCAAGTGAACCCCCCACAGAAAACAGAGGCTGAAAGAAATGGAGCCCAGGATCAAAGGACCAGCAGATGCCAGCCAGGTGCCTTCCCAGCTAACAGAAGTATTCCAGATAGCATCAGCCTTTCTTGAGTGAAGGTAACATCTTGTTGGTGCCTTAATTTGGACATTTTCATGGCCTTAGAATTGTAACCCTGCAACTTAATAAATCACTTCTTTATAAGCCATTCAATTTCTACTATATTGCATTCTGGCAGCTTTAGCTAACCAATACAGTGATCAAATGAATATTTTTGAATTGATAAATGTAAGAATGAAAATGGATTGAACACTAGAGAGTCAAGGGCAGTGCAAGAAATTTATTCCTTTACTTGGCTGGCATTCCCAGGGAGGAAAGGCCCTGCATGGTATAGTCTAGTAATCCACATGTTTTTCTTATTGAGAGTCATATAACCTTAGTTCACACTCCCTGGCATTGGTAGCTTACCCTGCTGACCTCAACATGAAGAAGGCTTCATACCAGAGCAATGCAGAAGATGTGAGAACATTCCAGAGTACAGGACCCACCCAACTTACTAACACTAAACATCACACTTAACAAGCAAAGTAGTACAGCTCCATTAAAAAGCAAAGTAGTATGGTTCCAATAACCAGATGTTTCACCTCTGCTTTTCTAATTACCAAAATTTTCTTCCATCAATTCTTTTCCACAATTTCCAATGATTATCCACAAGCACTATATTTAATAGGGTTTGGAATTTTTCACATAACAAATCAAAGATACTTGCACAAGCCAAGATTGAAAACCAGTATTTTTCTTTTCAGGCAAAAGTGAAATTATCATTAAAAGTACGTACAAATTGTTTATCATTGTGTGTCTCTAGGAAAATAGAAAATAATATGACTAAACAAAGTCTCTACATGTATGATCCTGTGGCAACAAACTTTTGGATAATTTATTTAAAAACTCCCTTTCCTTTTCCTATATTCCAGTTATGTATTCCATCCATCCTTGTTTTCTCCCCAATACTCTGCATTTGATAGAGGATGAGAGAGAGAAGATGAGAGGCACCCTGACCCCTCAGTTGATTCTAGTACTATTATGTGCGTCTAATTTGTTTGTAACTTTAACATTTAGAAATGTATCTGCAAAGTTTGGACTATTAAACTCTCCTTAAAGTTTAATAAAATATGCCTCTTTTATTTGCTAAGAGGATAGAAAAGAAAAGTTCAACATGTACCACTGACACTTTTTCAGATCATCAGATTATATGAAAAAAATAAGCAAAAATGCATTTCAAGCTAGAAAGCATTTTCCTCCTCACAATTGGTTGAAAACAAAATCCTTTTCCCTGGCTCTCTAAAAACTAATAGAAAGTACAATGTTGAAAAAGACAAAAACAAAACACTTGGGCAAAGACAAAACTGTAGGCTATCTTCAGAGCCTAATTTGTGATGCACACAATATCCATGATCTCCTGATGCTTTTTTTGAAAAACATGTTTTTCTTTCACATAAAGATAAAAAGGAAAGCTTTTAGGTCATGGGCTATAGGGAAGAAACAGATAATATCTCCTATGTTTTGATGTTACAAGTAGCTCTTCATTACTCATGATTTCTCATAGGATAACAGAGGTCCTGGTAAACTGAGCCTGAATATATAATAAATAACCAGATTCTACACAGAAGCTTCATGACTTTTCCTGTTCTTGGCATAGTAGAGCTAGCATGTGTGCATTATGAAAAATACCAAAACTTCATTGTTTTAGTATAGTGACTTCATTTAATAGTTTTTAAAGATATGGCATGGCTAAAAGGGCATGTATGATTTTTACAACCCTAGGAAGCTTTGGGTATAGAAATGTTTCTAAAATACCAACTGCATTAGTTCACTGAAGCTGCCAGAATGCAATATACCAGAAATGGAATGGTTTTAAAAAGGGAATCTATTAAGTTGTAAGTTTACAGTTCTAAGGCTGACCAAATGTTCAAACTAAGGCATCCAGGGAAAGATAACCTTGGATCAAGAAAGGCCAGAGGGTCCAGATCACCTTTGTCAATGGGAAGGTGTGTGGCTGGCATCTGCTAGCATCCTTGGCTTCTCATTTCAAACAGCTTCCCTGGAAGGGGGTTTCTTTCTTCATTTCCAAACATCTGGGTCTCATGTTGGCTCTGAAGCTTTTTCCAAAATGGTTCCTTCTTAAAGACTCCAGTAAGCGACCCACCTTGAATGCGTGGAGACAAATCACCTAACCAAAAGGTCTCACAACTACAATTGGGTGGGTCACATCTCCACCATGAAAACTATTGAATTAAAGAGATCCCAACCAACAATATTGAATCAGGATTAAAGAACAAGGCTTTTCTGGGGTACACAAAAGCCTCAAACCGCACACCAACAAACAAAGAAATTAGAATAAAATGTTCCTTTCATAGTGCAATGAAATACATAAAATTCATGTCAAACTTCTGTGCATTGTCTGTAAATAGAAAATATAGTCTACTGAATGATACTCAAAATATTGAGGCATCGCCCTATGTTAGCTTTGACGTTAGAAGTAAACCTACACAAAGATTGAAATAATGTGCTAATTGCTTATTAACAAGTTGCTTGGCTTTTAAACTTTGGCATTTCTAGCATAATAATTATCTAAGGAAAACATTTATCAAATCCCTTATAAGAAAATAAAACTTTTGGTAAAATTATGTATGCATATATGGAAAATCCAAACAACCAATAGACACCTAAATGGGCGATCATAAAATTTACACATGCCCACCCATATATAATCACTGTTCAGTAAATGCCCTTCCAGAATTCTCTCTGTGCCTACATAGATATGGGCTTGTATAGATCTGGCATAAATAGATATTGGCATATACACATTGTATATATATAGATATGGACATATAAACAATGGATATATTAAGATATGGGCATATACAGATCTGCATCAACAATTTTGTATTAATGCCCTCTTAGTATGTATAGCACTATGTTACCTGCTCTTTTCCTTCATTCGGTAAAATGGCATGAACATCTTTCCAAGTCAATAAAAATCAATTTCTATCATTTGATATAGCATTCATTTATACTAAGGCTTACCTTTCCAGTTTCTTAATGATGGACATTTTCTTAGCATAATTCTTCTGTAATACAATAATAAAATATTATTTATATATTGATTGATTTATAGCTCTTCTCTTTCCAAAAAGGTCACAGAGTAGCTTATGATAAAAATATAAGTAAGAATAAAAAGAAAGGCAACGTAGAGCTGTAATACTAAAAAGTTAAAAAAAAATCAATAAACATAGTCTCCTGGCAAGTGAAATTTTGAATACAAATCCCTACTTCAGCTTCTCAAAATCTATCACTAAAATACCTATGAAGAAACATAAAAGTACAAAATGCAAATAAATACTAAAAACACAGATCAATAGCTCATTGCCTGAATCTAGGAACAATCTCCATCAAATTTAAGACTAACTGCATTATATTTAGAAAAATAAGTGGCCCACAAATATGGCTAGGACAAGTGGGAAACTCTGGGGACAGGGAAGGTCGGCTTTACATTCATTATACATCCTTCTTTGTATCCCCACTTCTATATTCCTCATCAAGAAATTAATTATAATGTCTAAACATTTTTAAACCCAACACAGAAAAGTCAAATTACAAAGGTACAAAACAAATATAGTTACAAAACAATAAAGTATTATCCCAATTTTAAGAAAAAATATATGTGTATATATATATGATTGGGTGATGGGCAAGTTTATTGGTGATTTATGTTCTTTCTTCTTTCTAGTTTTTCTTTCATTTTTCTATCATAAAACATGCTGTTTTATACGCAGAAAAGCTTGTACTTAAAAATAACTATGATTAAAATACATTTTTTAAAGCCAGAAACAAGAACACTATGTGTAAAAACTTTGTGATTCAATCAAAATTCTATTTAAAAACTTTAGAAACTTTATTCATCATTCCATTATTAAGACAGGAGAAATGAAAGTATATAGTCAAACTGAGAAGCCTGCCAAAGAATAAAACAAGTCAAAGGTAAACAAGAGAAAGGAAATAACAATATTTAAAGAAATTTTTTTTAAGAAGACAACTATTAAAAAATCAATAGCTCTATGGTATATTTCTTAGAAAATTACAAAACCCATAATAAATACAATCTACAAACAAAAGCAAAAACTCAAAACTAGAAATGATATATATATATATCATTACTTTATATATATATATATATATATATATAAAGTAAAATTTCTGCCAATGGGTTTCTGAACCCATTTCCTCTGTGTCCCCTTGTCCCATTCACTCATACTGATCCCTTTACTCTCTCTGAGATGTGCTATGCATATGCTCTCTCGGGGAATTCACACTTGAGGTTTCCCCTGCCTAAAATTCTTTCCCCAGACATCTGTATAGTTCATTCCTTCAAGAATTTTATATCTTATTCAACCTCACCTTCTCAGTAAGGCCTTTCCTGACCACCTATATAAAATTGCATACACATGTAGATGCCTGACACTCCCATCCCTCTTCCCAGTCTAATTTTTTCTTAGCTATATGACTATCTAACAGACAATACATTTTATTTATTTTTCTTGGGTTTATTATCTCTCCTCCTCCCCCACTAGACTATAAGTCTCTGTGGACAGGGATTTTTGTTTTTGTCATGCTGTGCATTG
>PVIY010033430.1:0-28059 GCA_004026745.1 Myrmecophaga tridactyla
TTTTTTTTTTTTTTTGAGTGCATGGTCTGGGAATTGAACTCAGGTCTCCCACATGGAAGGTGAGCATTTCTACCACTGAACCACCCATGCACACTAAAACTAATTATTTTTTAAAGCAAATATTTACCTGAGAAGCACTTCTACCCATGCAGCTAAATGTGGCTAGAACAAAACTTATAACACACTGTCTCTCACTTTTAAATCCAGGGTAAAATCCATATCCTTTTCACTCTTTATGTACGAAGAATCTGTCTACTTTTAACCATCTCCCTGTCTAACATCCTGGTCCAAACTACAGTCTTCTCTTTCTTAGAGTTTTATGGTGTCATCCTCAGTGGCTTCTTTGCTTGTTGTTTGGTCATCAATAGTTTATTCTTAACAAAGTAGCTGGAATGAGAGTTTTGAAATGTAAATCAGATTGCATCTTTTTTTTTTAATGCCCAAATCGCGGCCCCTCTCCACCCCCACACACACACTCCAGTGACTTTCCACCTTTGCTGCTGTGCCTTACAGAGTCAGGGGTGATTTGGTCCTTGGTTTACCCTCCAACTTTGTTTTCTGTTTCCCTCTCTTGCTAACTCATTTTAGCCATTCTGACCTTCTGGCTTTTCTCTGAATTTACTAAGTATATTCCTGGCTTTGGGCCTATGTACTTGCTGTTTCCCCCTGTGTGGAGGGGTTCTCCTGGCTTTCCTTGCTTGCTAGACTTTTTATTTTATTTTATTTTTTTAAATTTCCTCTTTTTTTTTTTTCTTGCATGGGCAGGCACTGGGAATTGAACCCGGGTCTCTGGCATGGCAGGTGAGAACTATGCCACTGAGCCACTGTTGCCCACCCTACATTTCCTCTTTATTTTTTTCCTTTTTTAGAACAGTTTTATTCATAAACCATACAGTGCTTGACAAGTGTAAAATCGGTGGCTTTTGGTATAATCATAGAGTTCTCCATTCCTCAGCATAATCAATTTGAGAACATTCTCACTGCTCCAAAAAGAAAAATCTCTTACCCCTTACACCCCCCCATTATTGAAACTTAGCATTGGTATTGTACATTTGTTAAAATTGGTAAAAGAAAATTACAATTATTACTGTTAATTATAGTCCATAATTTGCATTAGTAATATTTTTCCAATATAGCTCCCTATTTTTTCTTTTTTTTTTTTTTTTTTTTTTTTTTTACTGTATGGTAGGGATCACATTTCATTCTTTTTCCATGTGAGTATCCCCTTATTGCAGCACAATTTGTTGAATTTTTTTTTGTTTGGTTTTGTTTTGTTCGTTTGCTTGTTTACTTGCTTATTTGTTTTGGGAAGGTGCATGGGCTGGAAACCTCCCTATTTTTAGCACCCTATAATAGTGATATACATTTGTTTTAGTTCGTGTAAGAACTTTCTTCTATTTGTACAATTAACCACAATCATTGTCCAAACAGACTTTGCTGTGTTATACAGTCCCATGATTTATCCTCTAGCTTTTCTTCTAGTTACATACGTGACCCTAGACTTCCCCTTTCAACCATGCTCACAATTCAGCACTGTTAACTACATTCACAGTATTGTACTACCATCACCTCTATCCATTTCCAAACATTTATAATCAATCTTATCAAAAATTCTGTGTAACTGAAGCATCAGCACCCCATTCTCTACCTTCTTTCTATTTCCTGGTAATTTGATCTCTAGATTTTTACTCCCAGAGTTTCATATTATAATTAGTTCATATTGGTGAAATCATACAGTATTTGTCCTTTTGTTTCCAGCTTATTTCACTCAGCATAATGTCCTCAAGGTTCATTGATGTTGTTCTATGTATCAGGACTTCATTCCTTCTTACAGCTGAACAATATCCCATTGAATGTCTATACCACAGTTTATCTATATGTCAGTTGATGGACACTTGGATTGCTTCCATCTTTTGGCAATTTTAAATAGTGCTGCTATGAACATCTATGTGAAACATGCTATGTGAAAATGTCTGTATGGGTCCCTGCTTTCATTTCTCCTCAGTATATACCTAGAAGTGGGATTGCCGGATCATATGGCTATTCTATACTTGGCTTCCTGGGGGACCACCAAACTGTCTTCCACAGTGACTGCACCATTCTACATTCCTGCTAGCAGCAAATAAATGCGCCTATTTCTCAATGTCCTTGCTAACAATAACAACACTTGTAGTTTTCTAGTAGGTGTGAAATTTTAGCTCATTGTTGTTTGTTTATTTGTTTGTTTTTTGCATGGGCATGCACCAGAAATTGAACCTGAGTCTCCGGCATGGCAAGCTCATTGTAGTTTTGATTTACATTTCACTACTAGCTAGTGATGTTGAGCATCTTTTCATGTGCCCTTTAGCCATTTGTATATCCTCTTTGAAAAGAGTCCTTTCCCATTTTTCAATTGGGTTGTTTCTTCATTGTTGAATTGTAAGACTTCTTTATGTATTTTGGATATTAAACACTGATTGATTATGTGATTCCCAAATATTTCATCCCATTAAATAGGTTGCTTTTTTACTTCCTTGACAGAGTTCTTTGAAGTCAAAAGTATTTAATTTTGAAGGAATCCCATTTATCTGTTTCTTCTTTTGTTGCTTATGCTTTGGGTGTAAGGTCTAAGAAACTACCTCCTACCATAAGATCTTTAAGATGCTTCCCTACATTTTCGTCTAGGAGTTTTATGTGATTCTAGCTCTTTTATTTAGGTCTTTGATCCATTTTGATTTAATTTTTGTATAAAGTGTAAGACCGGGGTCCTCTTTCCTTCTTTTGAGTATGGGTATCTATATCTCCCAGCACCATTTTTAAAAAAACCTCTTATATTCCAGTTGGGTGAATTTGGCAGCCTTGCCAAAAATCACTTGATACAATGTGAGGGTCTATTTCTGACCTCTCAGTTTGATTCTGTCAATCAATAGAGCTGTCTTTATGCCAGTACCATGCTGTTTTGGTTACTGTAGCTTTGTAATGTGCTTTAAAGTCCGGAAGCGTGAGTCCTCCAATGCTGTTCTTTTTCCTCAAGATGTTTTTGGCTACTTGGGGCCCCTTTCCCTTCCAGGTACATTTGATGATTGGCTTTTCCATTTCTGCAATGTAAGCTGTTGGAATTTTGACTGGAATTGAATTGAATCTGTAAATCAATTTGGGTAGAATTGGCATTTTAACTATGTTTAGTTTTCTAATCCATGACTACAGAATGTCCTTCCATTTGTTTAGGTGTTCTTTGATTTATTTTAGCTATGTTTTGTAGTTTTCTTTATATAAATCCTTTATATCATTGGTTAAATTTATTCCTAGATATTCAATTCTCTTAGTTGCTATTGTAAATGGAGTTTTTTTTCCCCTTAATTTCTGCCTCAGATTGCTCATTACTAGTGTGTAGAAACACTAATGATTTGGGGATGTTGATGTTGTACCCTATCACTTTGCTGAATTTGTTTACTACCTTTAGTGGATTTGTGGTAGATTTTTTAGGATTTTCTATAAATATAATCATGTCATTACAAATGGTGAATGTTTTACTTCTTGTTTCCAATTTGGATACCTTTTTTTTCTTTTTATTGCCTACCTGCTCTGTCTTGTTTTGTTTTTTTTCATGGGCAGGTACTGGGAATCGAACCCAGGTCTCTGGCATGGCAGGTGAGAACTCTGCCTCCTGAGCCACTGTGTCCCGCCCTCCTACCTGCTCTGTCTAGAACTACCTATACAGTATCGAATAACATTGGTGACAGTGGGCATACTTGTCTTGTTCCAGATCTTACAGGATAAGCTTTTAGTCTTTCACTGTTACGTATGATATCAACTGTGGGTTTTTCATATATGTTCCTTTTGTATTGAGGAAGTTTCCTTCTGTTCCTAATTTTCCACATGTTTTACCAAGAAAGGATGCTAGATTTTCATATATGCTTTTTTAGATCAGTTGATCATGTGTTATTTTTCATTCATTGTGATTTTCTGGAGTATAATTCTTTTAATGTGCTATTGGATTTGATTTGCAAATATTTTGTTAAGAAATTTTGCATCTATATTCAGAAGAGAAATTGGCCTGCAATTTTCTTTTCTTTTTTAGTGTCTTTATCTGGTGTTTTAGTTTGTTAATGCTGCCAGAATGCAGTACACCAGAAATGGATTGGCTTTTATAAAGACGATTTATTTAGTTACAAATTTACAGTTCCTCCAAGGAAAGGCAGCTGGTTTTCATCTGGATTCCTCTGTAATGTGAAAAGACATATGGCCATGTCTGCTGGCCTTCTCTCCCAGCTTCTCGTTTCAAACATCTTCCTCTGGGGCACTTCCTTTCTGCATCTCCAAATCACGGGGTCATGTGAGCTAAGCTATGCTGAGCTGTTTTTCTCTCTTCTGACATCACCTTTTAAGCCTCCAGCTGATCAGATTAAAACCTCACTCATTGCAGATGGCAGTCTTCTTAGCTGCTGCAGGTGTAATCAGCCATAGATGAATTTCACATGCTGATGATGTAAGTCCACAGCAGCAGAACAACTGGGCACTATCATCTTTCCAAGTTGACACATGAACCTAACTACAACATCTGGTTTTGGTATTTGGGTGATATTGGCCTCATTGAATAAGTTAGATCATGTTACTTTCTTTTCAATTTTTTGGGAAGAGTTTGAGCTGGATTGGTTTTATTTCTTGGAATGTTTAATGATCACCTGTGAAGCTATCTGGTCCTGGGCTTGTCTTTGTTGGGAGGTTTTTGATAACTGATTCAGTCCGTCTCTACTTATAATTGGTCTGTTCGCATTTTCTATTTCTTCTAGAATCAGTGTAGGTAGTTTCTAGGAATTTATCTATTTCATTTAGGTTCTCTAATTTGTTGGCCTGCAGTTGCTCATAGTATCTTTTTATGATCTGTAGGGTAAATACTAATGTCTGCCCTCTCATTTCTGAGTTTATTAATTTACATCTTCTTCCTTTTTTTTTCTTTGTTAGCTTAGCTAAGAGTTTGCCAATTTTATTGTTCTTTTCAAAGAACCAACTTTTGGTTTTTTTAATGCTCTGTAATGTTCTTTAGTTCTCTGTCTCATTTTTTTTTTTTGTCCTAATCTTTTTTTCTTTCCTTCTGCTCACTTTGGGTTCAGTTTGCTATTGTATTATTAGTTCCTCCAGGCATGCAGTTAAGTCTTTGGTTTTAGCTCTTTCTTCTTTTTCAGTGCAACCATCTGGGGCTATAAATTTTTCTCTTAGCACTGCCTTCACTGAATCCCATAATTTTTCATAGATTGTGTTCTCATTTTCATTTGTCTCAAGATATTTACTAATTTTGCTTGTGATTTCTTCATTGACCCACTGATTTTTAGAGTGTTTTATTTAACTTCCATATATTTGTGGATTTTCCAGTTCTCCTCCTGATACTGATTTCCAGTTTTATTCCATTATGGTCAGAGAAGGTGCTTTGTATAATTTCAGTCTTTTAAAATTTATTGAGGGTTGTTTTTTGACCCAAAATATTGTCTATATGGAGAATGATCCAAAAGCAGTTGAGAAGAATTTTTATCTTGCTGATTTAGGGTGCAATGTTATATATATGTGTGTTAGGTCTAGTTCATTTATCACATTATTCAAGTTCTCTGTTTCTTTATTGATCTTCTTTCTAGATGTTCTGTCTGTTGATGAGAGTGGTATATTGAATCTCCAACTATTATTGTGGAGTTGTCTAGATATCCTTTCAAGTTTTGCCAGTGTTTGTCTTGCGTCTTTTGAGGTACTGTGATCAGGTGCATAAATATTTATGATTATTTTTTCTTCTTGGTGAATTGTTCCTTTTATTATTATAGTGTCTTTCTTTGTCTTTTGTTAGAACTTTTGACTTAAATTCTATCTTGTCCAATATTGTACAGCCATCCGGGTGTGGTAGTTAAGTTCAGGTGTCGACTTGGCCAGGTGAAGGTGCCTAGTTCTGTTGCTGTGGACATGAGCCAATGATACATGAATCTCATCTGTTGCTCATTACATCTGCAGTCGGCTAGGAGTCGTGCCTACTGCAATGAATGATGTTTGATTTAATTGGCTGGTGTTTAAATGAGAGAGCTCAAAGTAGCACAGCCCAAGCAGCTCAGCATTCCTCATCTCAGCACTTGCAGCTCAGCCCAGGCCCTTGGAGATGGAGAAAGAAATTACCCTGGGGAAAAGTGTTGGAACCCAGAGGCCTGGAGAGAAGGCCAGCAGAGATTGCCCTGTGCCTTCCCACATAAGAAAGAGCCTCAGTTGAAAGTTAGCTGCCTTTCCTCTGAAGAACTAACAAAATAAATCCCGTTTTATTAAAAGCCAATCCATCTCTGGTATATTTCATTCCAGCAGCTAGCAAACTAGAACACCCGAGTTTTTTTAATGTTTGCATGGAATATCTTTTTATCTCCTTTGTTAGGATAGAAACATTTTGTGTTATTATGGTAAAGGTGGTACTTCAGCCATTTTGTCCTTTGGGTTTTTTATGTCATAGCTTTTTTTGGTCTCCCTTTTCTGTATTTTGATTTTTTTGTGATGTTTCTTATCCCTTTCTCATTTCTGTTTCTGTATTTTTTATAATACTGTCTTTGTAGATACCCTGGGGTTTTTATTACACAATCTCTATCTGTAACATACTAATTTGAAAAGATACAAATTTAGCTTCAATAGTGTACATGTTCTCTGCTCCCATATCCCTCTCTTTCCCCTCTTTATGTTATTTTTTGTCCCACATTATATCTTTGTATTTTATATGTCCATTATCAGATAATATGCCTTTTTCTGATAATGGACATATAAATTTCAGAATCAATTGTATTCTGATTCTTATAGGAATTAAAGAGTAGAATTGTATATTGTGCATTCAGTACTATTGGGTTTTGCACTTACCCCTATAGTTACCTTTGCTGAAGGTCATTTCTTCACATTCTTCACAGCCACCCTTTCCTGTCTTTTCCTTTCATTCTGCAGAATTCCCTCTAGTAATTCCTGTAGGGCAGATGCTTTATTGACAGATTCTCTTAGTTTCAGTTTATCTGTATTTTGAATTCTTCCTCATTTTGAAGGACAGTTTTTCAGATGAAGAATTTTTGGCTGGTAAATTTTTGTCTTTTGGTATCTTAAATATATCATACCACTGTCCTCTTGCCTCCATGTTTTCTGATGAGAAATTGGCACTTAGTTTTATTGAGGATCCTTTGTTTATGAAGAATCTCTGTTCTCTTGCTACTTTCAGAATTTTCTCTTTATCTTTGGCATTTGACATTGTCATTAGTATGCGTCTTATTTTAGGTCTCTTAGGGTTTATTCTGTTTGGACTATATTGTGCTTCTTGGACATGTGTCTATTTATGTCCCTGATAAGAATTGGGGACTTTTTGGCCATTATTTCCTTAAATAATCTTTTTGTTCTTTTTTCTCTCTTCTTCTCCTTCTGGAATACCCATGATGCATGTGTATTGTATGCTTCATGCTGTCACTCAAATCTCTTGAGTCACTGCTCAATTTTTTCTGTTCTTTGTCATTTTTGCAGTATGATTTTGATTATCCTGTCTTCTAGTTTGCTTATTCTTTTTTCAGCCAAAATATTCAGATCTGATGTTGTATTCCATTAGTTGTATTCCTTTTAATCTCCTTTCACACCCATAGTTTTGAAATTATGTTTCTTTTTAAACTTTCAAATTCTTATTTATGCTTAAACATTGTCTTCTTAATATCCTTCAACTCTATATCCTTATTTTCCTTCTCCTTGAATTGATTTAGGGGATTTGTTTGAAATTTGATGAGTTATTCCAAATTCGTGTCTTCTCTGAAGTTTTAATTTGTTTGTTTAATTTGATCTCTTATCTAAGCCATATCTTACTGTTTCTTAGTATGACTTGTAATTTTTTATTGATTATTTTGAAATGTTAACTCTGAAGATTAGTTTCTCCCTCTTGTCTAAGGTTTTGTTGTTGATTGGCTTTGTATTATGGTTCTTCTTTTATGCTTGGTCCAACTTATTCTAGACCTTTAGAGTAGCCCAGTTTAACTTCAGATTTTCTCAGTTCTTCTTCATCTGATACTTGTCCTGGATATCTGTTACAATTTTTAAGATTGCTTTTTTTAATTTAAAAAAGCAGTTTTGTTAAGATATATTCCTAAATCTTATAATCCACTCAAAGTGTACAATCATTGGCTTTTAATATATTCATAAGAGTTATACATTCATCACCACAATTAATTTTAGGACATTTTCATTTTTCCCTCAGCAGTTACTTCTCCATCCCTTTATCCTTCCCCAGCCCTACATAACATCTAATTTATTTCTGTCTCTATAGATGTATTTTAATTTACATTTTTTGTAAATATAATCATAAAATATGTGGTATTTTTGTGTCTCTTTTCTTTCACTTCATGTAATTTAAAAAAATATTAATTTTAATTAGAGAAATTATAGGTTTACAGAAAAGTCATGTTGTAAAAAATAGTTTTTTTGCAATTGTTTCACCTCTAAGAGAAAGTGTCCTTTCTTCCTTCTTCAGAAATCTGGATCTGTTCTGTTTCCTTTTATGCAGTATTTTCTCCCCAGTTGCTATGATTTATCTAAAGTCTCTCCCTCATTCAGTGCCCCTTTTCCTTATAGTTTTTAGTTCTAGGACCCATCTTGTCTCACTGCCATTCAGTCCCCACCTCCCACATCCCCCTTTTTTTTCTGTGAGACTTTTTGCCTCCAGTTTCTTCCCTGTTAGGGTATCTTGCCTAAGAACCTAGATGGGGTCAGTCCAGAAAAGTGGGTCAATCCAGAAGGATCTGTTTTGTGCTTGGGTGGTCTAGCAAACAGAAACTGTATTGACTTGTGCACTTCTTGCCAACAGTTCTGCGGTAGTCTCGCTCTCATTTTCCCCCCTGGGGGGGCCTCTTATGTTCAGCCCTGAGTCTCTGTGGACTTCGGTCCCTGTGCCTGTGTCTGCATGGCCTTCTAACTCAGTGCTGTGAATGGCTCTGTAGACTACATTTACGGCAGGAGGGGCCTGGGCATTGCTGCCTACCTGCCAGTCTCAAGCTTCACAGACTGAGTGACAAGAAGAGTCCAGACTGGCTGTTCCAGGATGGAAATCTCCAGCCTGATCTTGGAGATTATTTTTCTTTTTTTTTCAAGTCAGCATTTGTGGAATCCTTCTCCAGTCTCTATCATCTTTCATAGTTTCAAGCAAGTGGGATTTGTTGCTTTTTTAGCTGATTCTGAAGGGAGACTTTTTCTCCCCTCATTCCATGTTAATGACATCACTTAAGAGAAGATATTAATTCCAATTTAAAAACTAAAATTAAAAAAAACTAAAAACTAAAATTGAAGACCTAGAAAAAATGACGTGGTTTACTGAAGCATATGAAGAAAATTAAATCATTATAGCACTAAGGGCATTATCAAATGTATGATAGATCAGTGCTGGATAAAAAGTTTAAAGGCTCTCTTAAAAATAGAAGAAAAGAAAGATTTTTTCAGGGTCTTACTGTAATTTTGCCTTCAGAATTTTCATCTCTGGATCATTTAGAATGAGATACTCAAGTAACTGAACCATCTTAGATGTTGCTTTGCTTACTGAATACTAACTGTACAGATGGAAACGTTGTAATGAAAGGCTGTGAGTGTCTTTTCTTTTATACCTGTTGTCTCACTTGTCAGAATCTCAGCTATTTAAAATAATTTTTAGGATTCTTAATGTTTTTTTCACAGTTCTGGTAGTGACTTTTTGAGGACCTGGATTGTATCTTTTTCATCTTTGTGTTCTCACTGCTTACTATAATATCTGGTATTTGGTAGGTGTTCTACATTTGATCAATAATTGATTTTCTCTGATTGGATCAGCGATTATACTAGTTTCTTTATTGTTATCTTTATTAGGAAAAAGCTTTTACTTGGATATTAAGTTCCTTAAAGCTATGGATAGACTTGTATGGCAGTTGGGAAATTGGGGAGGAGAGAGAGGAAAAAATGAAAAGGAAAAACAGAACAATAATAGAGACTATTGCATTAGAAAAGACATATGCATACACATAAATGACAGCTTAATGCTTACTTAATTGGAGAGTGATTTCATTGGGGATTTTTCCTAGTGACATGATTTGTTCTTACTCTTGTTGAATTAGGAAACTATTTTAGCCTCAATATTATGATAAACTAGGCGTATGAATGTCAGTGCCAATAACTTAGTATTTTAGTCTTCCACAAATTGATGCCTGTGGTATCTGGATGTTTTTCGGCCTGTTCTTGTAAATAAGGTCTCAGTGATGTTTAAGGAACAGCAACTTGTGGCCAGAAAAAAAAAAAAGCTCCATATTATCCAAGGTAAGCAATATAAATGGGATTCAGGAATCTTCTACCTAGATCAAAAATCTCTCAGAGAAAGATCTCTTGAGCTAAAGACCTTCAATATACTTTTAAATAAAGCCTTTTATGTAGTATAAGAGCATTTTTTAGTTGATAATCAATTGCTGCTATTATGTAGGCTTACTAGATTTGCAAATTTACAAGTTTTTACAAGTCAGTTGGGTCCCTTCCTCAGGAAATCAGTTTAAGTTTTTTTTTCCTGTATTGACTCAAAGAGCTTAGTTGTCCTTAAATCCTGTGAATATATTTGCCTTATAATTTGACGGCATTGAATCAACACTCTTATAGGGTCTGTAGTGTTGTAAAAAGAGAAACTGTCTAATAAAGGATCACATTTGAAAACACAGACCATGCTGGATAAAACTGGTATTGGATTTGGGAGTTCTGTGCTTTGCTTTAAGCACCTACAGTCTTTCAAGTAAATTTATTCTTGTCCATTACTCTCAAAATGGATACTTTAGATTTGGAAAGCAACTGAACTGCATTTTTGTGAAATTAAGCTGAGGCTGTAAATGAATTAATGTAAATATGCAATGTTCATATCTTTTACCAAAAATTTAATTATATGTTTTTATTAACATTAAAATTTATAGATTACAGAAATATTCTAATTATGAAAGTAATTAAACTGTTTCAAACTAAACATGCTTGGATAAGTACACTTTACTTTCAAGTGATGACTGTTTAAGGAACCATATTAAGTAATTTTTTTAAAGTACCATCCATCTACCTAAAGCTTTCTAGAGAATAATAATTATAGCTTACAGTTTTTGAGTCATTGTGTCAGTCATTGTTCTGAGCACTATACACTGATTAATTCTCAAAGGACTCTCATTTAAGGTAAGGATGTTTGTTCTTACCAATTTTTGGATATGAAAATTGAGGCATAAAAAGGTTCAGTAAGTTGACCAAGATGATCCAGCTTGTGTCTAATCTGTGTTGAGAAATATATAAATCAAATTTAAACATGTTAAACATTTTAAAAAGGTCCTGATTTACTCTAATATTGAGTATTATTCTCTGTTTATTACCTTTCTAGTTGATTTGGAGCATATGCGAACAGTAAAACCTGAAAAACACTTAAGGTTTTGCCAGGAAAATGGTTTCAGTAGCCACTTCGTCTCAGCCAAGACAGGAGACTCCGTAAGTAAGATAATGAATGCTGCACATTATAAATGGTTTTAATTTTATTTACTAGCATTCATAGGAAGTGTACTTTCATTACTTAACTTTTTGAGCAACTTAATTCTTATTGGAGACAAAAAATTCTTAGATATGTTTATTTTGGTTCTGGTACTTTTATAATTCATTTAATCTTTTGGTTATTTTAGGGAATTTAAAAATACAGAGAATTAAAAGGAAGAAAATATAAGGGGGTACAACAGTAGTTCAGTGATAGAATTCTCATCTGCCATGTGGGAGACCCAGGTTCGATTCCTGGCTGTACATCCCCCCCCCCACACACACACACACAAAAAAAAAATTCAACAAATGATGCTGCAATAACAGGATACTCTATGGAAAAAGAATGAAATGTGACCCCCACTGTACAGCATAGAAAAAAAAGAAGAAAATATAAATTACCCATAATCATAACACCCAGATATGGCCATTCATAACCTCATGTAATTCCTCCTAGTTTGTTTTTTTTTACCCATGCTTACATTTGCCAGTGCTGCTGTTGATGCTAGCAGTTAGCATTTATTGTGTGCTTACTTTGTGACAGGCATGTACTGTGATGGTTATCTCCAGTTTATAAGTGAGGTCTGGAGAGGTTGTATGACAGGGTCTGGGCTACACCACACAGCTAGTCAGTGGTGGAGATTGCATTTGTGAACCCAAGTAGTGACCCTCCAAGACTTACTGCCTATACCGTAATAGATACTTCTTTTAAAATTTAAGATCATAACATAGACATAATTTTGTTTTATTCTTTTGTTAAATATGTTTTATCTGTAGCTCATTCTCCCATTTCATTTAATATTGTTATGTAGATTGAATAATCATTAAATAAAGATTAAATATTAAATCTCTATTAGGACATATAGGTTGTTTCTGAATTTTGGATAATGCTTTGTACATAACGTTTTTTTTTTTTTTTAAATTATTTCCTTCGGATAGACTCCTAGAAAGGGCATTGAAACATATTGCCAAATTACCACAAAGACTAAGTTAATTTATCCTTCCACATGTATTGTATGAGTGACACATTACAGCACCCTTTTAAACAGTCAGGATTTTAACATTTATTTTTAAATCTTCACCAAATTGATAGGCAGAAAACCCCAAAAGATATTTCACTGTTTAAATTTGAATTTCTGTTATAACTCTTGAGATTATTTCATAAACTATTCATTTTCGGTTTATGGTCTGTTTATAATTTTCTGGTTTTTGTATGACCATTTTATATATTAGGGATATCAGCCATTTGTCATATTTTTTTCAAATATTCTTCACTGTCCGGTTTTATTTGTTAATTTTCTTTACATTTTCAACCGAAAGAAGTTTGAAATGTTTTGATGCTTTAATCTTTTTGATTTTCTCCTTCTCTTCATAGCTTTTATTCTTAGGATAAATATTAAATAATATAAAGTGTTCTTAATCTTTTATGGGGTCAGATCCATTTAAAAAATGGAGCTCTCATGAAGCTTTCAGCAGAGTGATATGAACATTCATATATACCCATACGTACCATATTGAAATAAACATAATATCAATACTGCTTGACAAGCCCATCCATGGATTGGGCTTCTACCCTTGTGTTTTTTGCCCTTTTAGAACCAAAGGGTCTTTTGCCCTTTTAGAACTATTATAGCTTGTGTTTAACTACTTAGTATTTTTTATATAATTGTGTTGAACCACTATTAAAAACTCTCATTGTTGGGCGGCTGCCGTGGCTCAGCAGGCAGAGCTCCGACCTGCCGTGCTGGAGGTCTGGAGTTTGATCCCTGGTGCCTCCTGCCCATACGCAAATTAAAAACAAAAAACAAAAAAAAAAACTCTCATTGTTTTCTTTTTAAATATTACTTTAAATATTACTTGTGGAATCACTTTAAACTTGTAGTCATCCCCAGCCTCAGGTTACTTTCTCTCATTCCTGGAGGGTTGAGCTCCTGTTCTTTCTCTAATACTTCTGTCATATGCTTAGTGATTTTAGTATATACTGTTTGTCCTCCATTCTACATTAGTCACTTGCTCCCATGCATACCACAGACCTTGTCATTACAGATGACTATAGCCCTTTGAACACTCTAACCTAATCATTCTTCATCCTCAGCAGGACCTATAAAACATTGATCTTAAAATCTTTTCAATATTCCTAACTCCCTTTTATCATGTTCCTGTATTTCTAAACTTAAATCTCATGGCCAATTATAATATTTCCCGTTCATATACCTTCAACTCCTTTCCTTCTCTTTTACTTTGTCAAAACCTTAACTCTGGCTTAAACAGGATCCCAACTTTCACTGCACTTAGAGATAAACTAAGGCATGCTAGAGATTGCACTTTAAATTTACAATCATAAACCTCAAGTGAGCCCTTAATGCTGCTCAGTAATTAATGCTGTAGGTTCCAAGTCCATTCTCTCTCCCTCGCACCTGGATGGTTAGTCATAGCGTCTTTTCTCCCTTCAAATCTTCTTGTAGCCTCCTCATTCTAAGGCTCAGCTGATAACATTGTTTCCTGTTTTATAAGAAATTTGATACAAACATGAAAACTGACATTATGTCTGGCTCTGTGCTTGCATCTATTCCCAAGTCTTCTATTTCCTTTCCTATTACTGTGGGATGAATTATCTATGCTCCTAGCTAAGGCGAGCTTTTTCATTGTGTATTAGTCCAATTTCTCCTCACCTGGCCAAAGACATTGCTTTAGCATTCTTCTCTCTTTTTTTTGTCATCATTTTTTTTTTCTGTTTACTGGATTATTCTATCAGTATATATATATTATGACTTCACTATCTTAAAAACAAGAAAACTTTCTTGATCCCACATCTTTGTCTATTGCCTAGCTTCTGTTTCTCCCCTCCATTTTCCAGGAGAGTGCTTTGAAAGAGTTGTGTCTAATTATTATCTCCAGTTCCTTCCTCTCTCAGGCTGTCTTGAACAGTTCCATGCAGACTTTTCCCCCCCTCTGTTTCACCACAACTTATCCTGATCACCAGTGATCTCCCTTTTGCTAAATTCAATGGTCAGTTCATGGTCCTTGTCTTACTTAATACAGCAACAGCATATAAAGTAGTTGATTACTCTCTTCTCTCTGAAATACTTTCTTCACTTAGCTGTCAGGATACCACACCTCCTGTTTTTATTTTCTACTTCACTAACTACTCCTTTTCAGTCCCCTTTGCTGATTTCTTCTTATCTCTCAATCTGTAAATGTTGGCATGCTCTAGGGCTCAATCCTTGGATATCTTTTTCAAAACTTATTCCCTTCATGACCTCATTTTCTCTTATGGCTTTGCCCAGACCGCTCCTGTATGCTCCAGATTCATGCATATCAACTGCTCACTCAGTACTTCCACCTACATGACTAATAGGCAAGTCCAACTTAACGTGTCCAGAACTGAGCTCCTAATATTCCCTCCTTCAGTCTCCCATTCCTCCCCACCTCAGTAACTGGCAGATCCATTCTTTTATTTCTTCTCTTTCTTTCACACCCTACATCTAACCTATCACCAAGTCCAGTTGGCTCTATTTTCAAAATATGTCCAGATTCTGGTGACCATTTCTTACCACCTCCACTTCCATCATATCTTACAGTCGTTTCCTGCTGTTTTCTCTTTTTGTATCCTGGGTCCTCTGTAGTGAATGTGCAACAGAATGATCAGATTGATCCTGTTAAAATAGGCATATCGAACACCCTCCTATGGCCTCCATTTGACTCAGAGTAAAAACCAAAGCCCTTCCAATAACCTACAAGATCTTATATGATTTGTCCCTTCTTAGTCTCTTTCCTTATCTTCATTTACACTGTCCTCTTTCTCTCCATTCTACCGCGCTAGCTTTCCTTGAGTATTGTTCCTTAGCATTCATTGACCATCAGTGAAGTAGAAAATAGATTATGCCTTTTGGGGAACAAATGACATAACCTTTCAGGGATATGCATCTTTTTGAAGAGTAGAATTGGGAATCAGAATTAAAATAGTAAAGTTGCAAAAATATTAAGATGTTAGATGAACAGATATAAGGATATGGTAAACAAACTATATATTATAGGAAATATCTAGATTGGAGCATTAGGAATCTTTGTGGACCAGCATAAGCTACCTATTTATGAAGGCTGTTTATAGAAAAGTATTTGTAGATTTTTGTTTAACTATAATGGAATACAATGCTCCTTTACTCTGAACTGATAAAATGCAGTAAAAGAGTAGTAATTTATTGCTCAGTAAATACAGAGAATTTGTTGAAATTGATGAGAGCCACAAAGGTTATTAAAAGGTTGGAAAGTAAGATCTCTTAAGATAGGCTAAAGCCATATTAGAAGACCAAGATAGAATTGGCAGTGAAAAACTAAGATGGTGAAGTGTAGACTAATTTATTTGCGTTTTCTTCAGGACTTATGGTTGTTTATTATGCTTGTTTGTTATGGTTTTTTTTTAATTGTGGTAGTTGTAATTTATTGTCTTATGTTAAGTCTTTTTAAAATGTTATGTTTTTAGGGTTAAGTGTATAAGTTTAGACCAAATCAGTGAATCACATGGATTTTCAAACTCTGATTTAATCAGTTAAAAATGCTACATTTAAAATGTTGCTGTATTTACCAAACAATATTATTTTTGCAATAACCTGATGCATCATATTTTTGCAATTCTTGTTTTGGACTTGCAAATAAATAAAAGTCCAATGTATTTGAAGTTAACTTAGGTAAGCCTGTTTTAAATCATGTATACCTATTTTTGTTATACAGGTCTTTCTGTGTTTTCAGAAAGTTGCTGCTGAAATCCTTGGAATCAAATTAAACAAAGCAGAAATAGAACAATCACAGGTGATTATCTTGAACTTTAGATTTTTAAAAGTGATGGATTTCTTAGGAGATACTAATTTCTACCCATAAATCTTTTCTCGTTTATGCATTCCATGTACATATATATATCTAACTTAGAAATAGATTGTGTTCATGAATCAGTGTTTATTGCAGATGGAGAATATTGCCATTTTACTAAATTATGATATAATTGACACTTCATTTTGTCCCTTTCGTGGGGAAAAAAAGAAAAATTTTCATCAGTGGTTAAACAGTAGGTCAAGGTGCCTTCCATATTATTTTGTATTTGCTTATTTAAGTTCTTCCAGGATTACTGACAAAATTTTTTTTATGGTTCATACAAAATTACACTTATTTATCAAACGTTCGTATTAATTTTAATTAGTGACAGTTTACTCCATTTGGCATCTCCATGTTTGCTTTTGGTGAAACATTCTTGATTTTTTTCTTTTTTTTTAGTGCATTTTCTGTTCAACTCTAAAACGTCTTCCACCTAAGGATATTAGTTCTTGACATTATTGTTAGTTTAATGTTGTTATTAATTATTAAGGATTTCTGAATTCTTTCACTATTTCTAGAAAATTTCTAGAAAAGTTTAAATTGTATTCCTATATCTGTGATCTTTGATATCAGCCTTAAGGAGTAATGCTGGACTCAGTTGATAAATATGTATAAACTCCAGGAAAGATGAGTTTTTTAAAGCTCCTTTACTTTATTGATATAAAAGTAAAAATTTCTTTTTAAAAAAAGAGAACAATTTATAAAAAGGTGATTTTATTCCCCTATGTTGATCGCCAGATTACTTCATTAAAAAAACAGTCCAGTAAAATGTAACCTAAGAGCAAACTTTAAAGCACGTGTCATAAAATAAGTAGAATTCTTAAAGAAATGATCCCAGGCCCATTTTAAGTTAATTGTATTTTTCAACTTACAACTTGCTTATGTAGTTTACATAATTCTTTGTGTGTTTTTACTTCCTTAAAATATAGTCTATCAGTGCTGTTAGACTGAGAAATAAATATGAATACCAGCAGGCAAGCATTTGAAAATACCACTATAGTAGCATAGCAATTCACTTTTCGTAGAAAGAAGAATCAGAGCTGAAACCTATAGTTTTAAGTTAAGCTTCAGGAATGGTTTTGTTGGAAGCAACAGTGAATGGCATTTTCCCTTAATTCTCTCCATGCCCTCCCCCTATGCAACTTAAAAAATATAATTATTTTTCCCGACCCTTAAATTTCTATTTAAGTCTCTTAGACTTAGTTCTGTGTCTTATTTTCATCCCTCTGTGTGTGTGTGTGTGTTTTAGAGCAATTAGAGCAAATATCAATTGAAAATGGTTAGGCTGATGTGTCTGTTTCTTCATACTTGATTAAAATATTTGAAATTCTAGAGATTTCCTACTTTTAATTCTCATCATTCAAAAGATGTGTATTTTAGCACTTAATTATGACCAGTCACAGTGTTAAGATATTTTGTGCCATGTAAATTGTTCCTGCACACATAAAAATAGTAACTTGGTTTTTGGCCTTGAAGGATACATGAAAGAGAAATCACAATGATTTGCTTGAGTTGGCTGTTAAAGCATGGCCCTTGGTGAGCCATAGAAATCAAGTCATTCCTAAAAGTTTCTCTTTCTAAAAGATGCTACTTCAGGTTAACTGGAGAGTCCAGACTATGAAGCAATCAAAAACAATTTATTGATAGTCAGTATAGTGGTAGGCTTAAGGAAGCTATAATGAGTTTAAGATGGCCCCTTGTCTTCAGTGAAGAAACAATGTGTTATGTGTCAGGCAATTATGCTGTCCCATTTAATCCTTGTAACAACTCTGTGGTGCAGGTGGCACTTTATCATTTCATAGGCAGGAAACTGAGCCTAAGGAGAGGTTGAGGTACTCGTCCATGAGCCCTGGTTAGGTGGTGATTTGAACCCAGGTCTCTTTGACACCAGTGCCCTTTGTGTTTCCACCATATTGAGGGAAGGTTCACTGGGCAGTTTGAAATGGGGGAAGAAGAGAATGGCTGAAAGAGAAGCTGATGCGAGCAATATAGCTGGGTAGAAATTCTTGAGTTAGATTTTATAAACAGAAGAGCAGTTTGATTAAAATGATCACTGGTGTCAGAATGTAAAGAGAGTTTGAAAACAGATTGTGGAGATTTATGAATGGCAAATTGATTTTATGTAACTTATATACAGAAAAAAATTTTTTAAGCAAGGGATAAATGAAAATGGTATCTAAATATGATTAATCTCCTGGGATTTTTCTTGATTGGATGGGAAGGAGATGGAGACAAGGAGACTTGGTTACTGCTCTTGTGCCGTAAGGACCAGAATCAGGGTGAAAGGGAAAGAATGGATGTAAGAGGTATTTCAAAGAAAAATCATTAGGGCTTGCTTGTGGGGTGATTGAATAAGAGAGAGACGGAAAAGTCCAAGATAATTCTGAGATTCCTTGCCTGGAAGAAGGGAGAAAGGGAAACCTCAGTGAATGGTGGGCTCTCCCTAGAGGGAAGGTATGCTGGTATTTCGTAGACAAGCCGCTCTGAGAAACAACTCTGCTTAGTGTCTGAGCTGTGCTGGTGATGCTCAGATTCAGGGATAACTCCAGAGAACTTTTGAAAGGCAAAATTTGGAGGTGGCTTTATTAATATTTTTACCTTCCTCTTAGTTGAGAGCAGCACATTTATTCCTTTGGCTTTAGAGATGGACTTCATGCCCAGGCGTGTTTTAACTAAAAGCTATTAGATAATCACTGTGTTAACTACATAGCTCTCTGTACCCTGCACATCCCACCTTGTTTATTAGCACCCTCATTTTACTTATTATGCTGAGATTTAATTCTATCTTCAGTTTGTTGGTGGAGTTGACTTTTAATTCATTCATTTGAAGATGGATTTATTATGATTGTTAGAATCCTTTGTGACAAGAATCCTCATTATCCTTTCCTGAATCTGATGAATTTGGTGCCTTGCCAATTACTGATGTAACAGTTGCTACCATACAGTGGGAAGTTTTTTGAAAATTCATTTAAAAGTCAAGAAAGTTCAGTTAATAGGTATACTGCCTATTTTTTTGAGGATTCTTAAAATGCATTTTGAAAGATTCCTGAGGGGATTCAAGGTATTGTTTGAAAGTGCTTTGTGTCATTTTATAGAGAAGTTAAATGGCAGACTTACCTGTCACATGGAAATTCATGTCTTTAGTAATTTAGTTTGTGACATAAATACTTATAATGAGGTTTATGTCTTGGTTATATTCACTGATTATTTAAAGAGATTCTGCCATTTCAGTTTTTAACCTTGAATGCTACTGTTTGGGAGTTATATAAAATGAGTTAGCAGCAACTTTTCCAAGCTTTGCAAGGAAGAGGAGGGGAAAGAGGAGGAAAAGAAAATGAATGGAGTTATTAGTACAGAAAATGTTTTTTTGAGGGTCTGCTTTATGCCAGGAACCACAGTAGGGTATGGGGAGATAGAGATCAATAAAATAAAGTTCTTGTCCTCAAGGACCTCACAGAATAACTGGGGCAGACATATATTTAAGCAGTTAAGTATACTAGAGATAGAATTTTTACAATTCCCAATTTAAGTAATGGTTTCATTTATATCACTTATCTAGTATCCTTCCTCCTCCCAGCTGTTGCCCTCTAAAACTGTAAAATATCAGACTCGTTGTTAACAAATGTTCAGGATTCCAAGACTGTTCAGATTTCTTTGTTTGCAAAGTAGTCAAACCTTTAGGTTAAATAGATTTAAGCAGCTGTGATCAGTCCATTCAATCCTTTAATAATGTGTTAGATAATATAGGAAGAAAATGTGTAGTCCTCTATCTTGTCATTTTCAGCCTGAGTCATAGCAAAGACATTTTGCCATATACCTTTGGTGATAAGATATAATTTTAAGCCTTGAAATTTTTACTTGCCAGTTAATGAACTGTGAATTTCAGTTTGGTTTGCAGTAGGTATGCATTAGTTTCTTCACAACAAAAATTTCAAGACTGTGACATTCAATAAACTTGCTAAAAATATATATCCCTTGTTGTTTCTTCGGAGTATTTTCATACTATATGTGAAAGTGCCTAGCATAGTGCTATAATGTAGTAGGTATTTGCAAGATTTTAATTGAATCTTAATTAGCATGTAACTGTACAACACAAGACTATTTAACCCTTGATCCCTGGGGGCCTTTGTGTCTTTCAGCCTTATCTGAATATTGACCTTTTTAAGGGGACTCTTAAGGGACTTAGATTCTCCTTTTCTAGATGTTGTTCTTTTTATAATTTTCCCCCAATGTACTTAGAAAGAGGTATTTTTTTCTTACCTCAAATACTTCTTGTCTTCCTTACAGAATGTATTTATTCACTTTGCATATGCTACTCTAACCCTTGGATATTCAGCATTGCTAATGGATTTCCATATCATATCCCATTTTGTCTTTTTCCTATGCAACCTTTGAAATGTATTTTTCATAATTTCAGAACCAGGTAATACTTTAGAGATTACATATATATAACTTTTATTTTATAGATTAGGAGTTTGGGAAGATCAAAGAAGTGAAATAACTTGCCCAAAATTATGACTATTACTGGCAGCATATAATTGCTCACTTTAAGGAAGAAGATAAGTAACTTTTTAAGGTCCTAACATGTGCAAAGTACCATGCTTTACAACATGCTTTATATGTGTGCTTTAAATGGTAATCAATAATCTTGTAACACTTTGAATGTATATCAATCATAGTTTCTTTATTAGTTTATACACCTGTTTACCCTACTAGATTCTTATACATCTCAAAAACAGAGATGATGCATTGTTTATATAAATGTCTCCATAACTAGAATAATGCTTGCGTTTAAATGAATGATAGTGACAAGTGTTTTAGTTTTCATGGTGTGTGTATCCGTATCTTGGACATGACAAAATATGGATTTTGGAGTGGAAGATATGTTACTAGTATCTGGATTAAAGTGCAATGGCAAAATCGGCTAAATTTATCTTTAGTGTCTTGTCAAGAGTTTATCTATACTCCTTATACCTCTTTACCCAAACCCCTAGGTTGCTTCTTTTGCTTGCCCTCTGGATACCTTGCATTTCCAGTACCCACTTGCCAATGCTCTTTACAAAATAAGGGTTAAACCAGTGTTCAACCACATGATTCCTTCTCTCTTAGGATCACTTCATTATTTTTACACCATTGACAGTGAATAATTGCGTGTGCTTTTGGACTCCAGAAATAAAAGTAGGTATTTTGTAGGTAACATTTTCTCTGAAAACATCAGTAAATGCATCATAAACAAGTCAACTACTGTGAAACCACCTACCATGAAGTTTATGGCAGGGAAATTTTGCATTTTTTACTCATAGAAAGCAAGGTGTGGAATTTGCAGTGCGCCTTGGTATGGCTTCCAGTTCAGAAACATTGTACAAAGCTTTATGTCATGCAGTCAGGACCTCCAAGAGAGATGCTGCCTTGTTAGTTCTTCATTAATTTGATGAAAATTAATGATGGAAATCCTAGTCATTCATGTTAATTGGTACTTTGACCAAAATGTCTTGATTGCAGGTCAGTAACCTGGTTGTGTTTATAGGATAGGG
This sequence comes from Myrmecophaga tridactyla, assembly GCA_004026745.1. NCBI lineage: Eukaryota > Metazoa > Chordata > Mammalia > Pilosa > Myrmecophagidae > Myrmecophaga > Myrmecophaga tridactyla. The sequence goes on from PVIY010033430.1 coordinate 21,915, forward strand.
TTTAAACCAACATTTGGGGGGATTAATGAGTTGCTTACTGATTATGAAAATCCCTTCTCTTTATTGTAACCCATGGTTTGGCATGAAACGATTAGGTTTGGGAGGTCAGATAATAGTGTTATATGTTTTACTGACATACTCCCCTCATACCTCTTTTGGTGGTTGGTAGTGCTTCTGTTGATAGCATCAGGCTGAGTGCCTAGTAAATCATGGGTCTTGTCCAAAAGTTAATACTGCTTACTAGAGAACATAAGCAGAGCCCATCCAAGGCTAATACATTCCTATTCTTCAGCATTCTGTTCATTTACTGTCAACTGTTGATTGAATCTTTGTTTAAAAAAATCATAAACAGCAGCCCGCTTTATGATGTTTTTCTGTACATGTTAATAAATTAATGGATGCCATTATGAAAGATTTTCTGAAATACGATACTTGAAATCATATGAAAAGGCAAGAATTATTTAAAGTCTAAAAAGTTTGGGAGCATGTTATCCTTGTTACACTTATTTGTCATATGTGATCTTTTCAATAAAACAATAAAACATGAAAAAGTAATTTTGATTCTTTAGCAAAATTCTTATATATTTCAAAGCAACATTTAATTTTGTACTAAAATTTTGTATTTAATGATTTTTTTAAAAATTACAGACAACTAAGCTTTTTCATTTCTATATGGAATTTGGAAGTGTGGAGGTTAGGGTTGAGAGGAATGAGGGAGTAAACATCAAAAGGAAGTCTTTAACAAGTAATAAATACTATTAAATTAAAAAATTGTAAATGGCGTATGGCTTTTTCTGATTTCTGCATTCATATCCCCACCCTTGAAGAAAATTTATTACTCCTTTCTTTGTCTTCCAACAGCATGAGTCTAATAAAGCACTTATCTTGTTTGACACTTAGCTCTGTATGTATTTCTCTGTCTTTTGGGTCTGCAGCAACTTGTGAGCAGATCCTGAGAAATTCATCCATATATCCCTAGTATAGAGTGCCTGGCACATAGTAGATCCGCAGTAATGTTTGTCAGAGGAAATTGAATTAATACTTTTATTGCACTCTAGCATAGAAAAGCCTGATATTTCTTCATAGTCCTCTGAAATATTGTGCATTACATACGCTGTGTGTAATTGTGGTATCAAAAATAAGAATTAGCAATTTTTCTGAGAGGTTCAGTGGATGTATATATTTTAGCAACTAAATAGGATTGTAAAGAATAGTATTTCTTGGGTCTTTGTTCCTTTTGTTTCCTTTTGTATGCAAACATTCTTTTTTTTGATAGCATGTTTACATTTACATGATAATTTTCTTTTTCTACTGTGGTGTTTGTTCCCTTCTGCTTTTAGTCATTGAACATACTTTCCATTTTTTGTCTCCTTTCTTCTTCATCTTGGTTATGTTGTTTGGAATTGATAGCATATTGTCAGGGCAGAAATAGTGAAGTACCCAGAAGATTATCGACATAGAAGCTCTGCTCAGAGTAAAATCTGTTCAGTACAGTAGTGCAGGTATTAATAGGTAAATTATCGTAATTTGGGCAGTGGGGAGGGAGGACCTAGTAAATGTTTTCTTGTTCTTTATTCCTTATAATAGGGAAACTCAGATGATTGTTGTACATAATTGGGAATTAGTATTGCATAAATACTGTTTTAGAACTTGGAAAAATTGATTCTTGGCCAGGAGATTTATGAGTTAAGAAATTGGAAACAAGTTAAAATAACATTTCAATTACTTTCAAATGTATTTGTCTTTGCGATTATGTTTATTATATGTGCAATGAAGTGGAGAATTGCGGCAGTTATTTCATTATTTAGTTACCATTTTTCCCCCGAATAGCTTGGTAATTGAAAGAATATTTTAAAAATTGCCTTGAATTATCTTCTTTGATTATATGTGCAAACTTAGTAAAAGGGTGGAAAACTGTAAATGATATGTTTTAATTTAAATTATTACTTAGAGATGAATATTAGGGCATAGTGCTAAATTAACCTTTTAAGATATTCCATGAAGCATGAGTTAGAGAAAAGGAGGAAAAACCTAAAAGTGTCTTTTGGGTTAAATTATTTCAAAAACATAAATGTGTGGTAATTTTTCTCATTACACCGTATTTTGCTAGAGTTGTTATTCACAGCTCAATAGTGAGCTATTCAAGAATAGGTTATGGATTTGGCAGGAAAGTTTTAAAAATTAGCAACGTTTTGAAAATTGAGTTGCTCAACACATTCTGCTTTGTATGTGAGTTTTTCTAAATATTTATACTGCTTTTCACTAACTTACAAATTTTTATAAATGTTCTAGAAAAATTAAGCTATGTATAATGGCTCATGGAAATATTAATAAATAATGGCATTTTTTTTTTACTTTGAAATGATGAGACAGTGGTCTTATCTATGAATTAAAGTATATATGAATGACTAGTTTTAATTCCTTTGTTTTAAGTTATAGCCAGGGTTTAAATTTTCATGTTGATTTGCCAACTTTTTGTGAGACTTGTGATAACTTCAAATTAATGTCACATAGCCGATGAACTCAATAAATGAATTAGTGTTGCTTTCTTAAAAAAAAAAAAAAGGAACGAAACAAAACTCCATCTCTATATTAGTTTGTTCTGATTGATTTTTTTTAATATCAGCTCCTACTTCATTTGTGTTGTCTATATTCAGGAGTTCACCAAAGTTCATAAGATAAAAATATACTTTAAGGAGTTGTTTCTAAATGTTCTGATGTTCAGATAATAACTCTGTTTTCTTTTATGACAGAGGGTGGTGAAGGCAGATATTGTAAACTACAACCAGGAATCTATGTCAAGAACCGTTAACCCTCCTAGAAGCTCTATGTGTGCAGTTCAGTGAGTGCATTTTTGCTTTGTAATGATAGTTCTGCCTGCCCTTCACCTCTGTGCGAGCTAGAAGACCTGTAGGAACTTTATCAGTGACCATCTCTGAGCTCAGTTAACATGTTCCGCTCAGCTTGCTTCATTGTTAAGTGTTGCCTCACAGCCGCAGGCAGCTCTTTGGACAGGAAAGAATTCAACTTCAGGACCACACACTTGGAAATCAAATGGAAAGCCCATTTTCTAGAATTAGGCTGCTTCATTGAAAAAAAAACGAGGTTGGTTCTCTTTATGTCCTGATGTAAATTTTTCAGCCATTTATGAAAACTACTCAAGTCTTGATCATCAGCCAGGTATTTTGCCACAGCACAGGTTCATTTTCTTATCTGAACTCATACGTGGCAAAGTATACTTCAGAGTGCATACATTAAGCAAGTAATATATTTTTTTTACAGATACTTAAGAAGGCATTCTTTTGCAGTCTGTTGTGAGTGAAAATATATAAAGCTGTATCTAACTGAAAATGCTTGGAATAAAGCTGTAACAAATATTTTTTTCATTTTTTTTAAAAAAGGCACTAAATTGTTTATATTGTAGCTTGTAACTCACAAAGTAGTGAGTATTTGATATTGTATTTTTATTACTGTATCATGATCATTATGTATTGTGTAATATTCTGGTTAGATGGCTTTATGAATTTTGATAAATGTTTAGCTAATGCTCCATGTGGAATTTCTCCGGCAAACTGCATAAAAGTACTCCCAGAATGAGTTATGACATATTGTTGGATCATTGTGGATCAGACTGTACTTAATGTTCAGATGTTTTTCTCCCACAAATAAATTTATTTAAATTACTTTTTTTTGAATTTTCTTTCTTACGATCCTCCTTTTAGTTGCAGAAAATCAAAGTTTATTTGGATATAAAATTCATGACCATTTGAGGTTTAATACACAATCACGTATAGTTGTGGATTCTTTTGTTGGACTGATTAAAATGCAGTGCCCTCTGCCTGGCATTTTGGAGGCTCCATATTAGCTACAGTTTCCTTTCAAACTTTTCTCACGCCCCTCTACTGTTTACTCCTTTACTCTGTGTAGACAGAGCCACGGGCACATTCCTGTTTACTTTGTGATGTTCTGCTTCCCAGTCTTTACTCCACAGGTCTCTCTAGGTGGAATTCATCCCCCTCTCCAAATATCTCCCTCTGCCAGCCAGCCTCTAGGCACCAGAGGGCAGTGTATAGGTTTGTCTTGATCACAGTTGTGTTTTTTGTGTGCCTGACACAGTGGGTACTCCATAAGTATTTGCTATCTTGAAGCATTTGCTGCCTGTCCACAAAGCCAGTCCTCTTTTCCAGAGTAGAAAGTCCCATGTCACTGCCTCTCAGGTGGCCATTACCCCTTTTGCTTCAAGTTGCAGTTAAATTTTTTTTTTTTTTAACATGGTTAGGCACCGGAATCATGGAATCAAACCCGGATTTCCGCCATGGCAGGCAAGAATTCTGCCACTGAGCCACTATTGCACCGCCCTTCAAGTTGCAGTTAATTTTGTCTCTACTTTTTGTTGTTTTCTGAGCTATGAGCTCACTAAAAGACAGCTCCAGGGTTGTGCTAGCTTTGGGCCTGTGCTAGCTTCATGTGCCTCAGAGTGCCCAGCAGGGTGGTTTTCTCTTAGGAGATTTGCCGTAAGTGTGTGTAGACATTTTGAATGCCTAATTTTAGAGGTGTAAGGGATTTTGGAACACTTGTTATTTCATATTCTTGAAATAAAAACATTGACGTTTAAGTATAAAAGTGACTTCACAGAGGTCATGGAATCACAGAGCTAGACCTTAGAGGAGATCTTCTGTCCATAGGCCAATGCAGCACTCTTTCAAGAGTGATTTGACATTTAAGAAATTTAAAACATTGTAAAAACAAATCCTCTGTGCTCATTAGGCAGCGGGTCCAACCCCTCTCTGCTTTGATTTCTGTACCACTCATTTTATAACAATTTAACAGCCTCTTAAGGCCTTCAAGGTGATTCAATTTATCCTTTTCAACATATTCCTAAAATACATGTCAATGTGCCTGGGCCTTTAGGAGACTAGTTGAACAAGAGATCTCAACCATTAAGAACCTTATAAGTCTAGTAGGAGAGACATTTGTTGTTGCTGCTGCTATTCTAAAATCTATCGTTAATTGAAGTCTGCTATTAAATTAATCTTGCTCACGGTTTTACATCCAATAAGGGGTGAAACCATGCTTTTTGTTCATTTCATAGTGTATTTATATATTTGTGAAAACTTTTAGCGTTTTCAAAAGTTTTTTTTCCAATGCATTTACTGAAGTATTACAAGCTATGATTCAACACACATGTATGATTATACAAGTTAAGTGCTACAGGCATTAGGAGGAGGCCGAAAGAAATGGTTAAAGGTCTGTGATCAGATCAAAATGCTTTAATAGTGAGTTTATACAGGTCGAGCACTGATGGGACTGGGCAGGGGACAAGGGAGAGAATGGCCTTTGAAGCTTGCTCTATCTTGAATATTTATAGTCATTTATCACAGAGTTATTTTATTTCTGTACCAACCTATAAAAGCAATATCACGGTCCTCATTTTACACATGAGAAAACCAAAGCTCAGAGAGTATTATACAACTCACTGCTAAGTAAGTGGTAGAATCAAGAGTCACCCAAAATGTTTCTGAGATAGAATGAACTAGGCTTTGTATTGTTTTTTTGCTGCCTACCGCTTGTAAAAAATCACACAGCTGTCTTTCTTGGAGTTGAATAGGCATGGGTTAAGTTGTTCTTTTGAGAAGAAGTGATGGCTAATCGCAAGTCCCTCTACCCTCTCATACTGACCATCTTGACTAGCAGCATACATCCAAGAGGCTGGTGGTGGTAAAGTTGCCCTCGAATTACTAAATTGAGAATAGAAGTTTCAGCCCCTCTCTTTGGTCTCATTGATTTCATCCGTCACTCAATGAGAGACCATCCAATGAGATCCTTTTGGGTCATGGGAAGCAGGCTTAGTGAAAATGCAATGCAGTATACAGCCAAAGCAGATTTCTGAATTCCATATTACAATTTTCCCATACCTCGGGTTTTATTTTTGAAACAAAAACGTAGGATTCATGCTTATTTAACTTTGACTGTTACCTCTCCTGTCTACAGTTTTTAATTTAAAAAAATTACAAGTCTTTGTAGTAGTTTTAGGCATTTTGTCCCCTGAAGATGCATGCTCTAAAGTTTCAAACACATTGTGGTCACTTCTGCTGCTTATTGAACTTTTGCAAAACACAAAAATTTTCAGCCAGGAATGGTCACT
>PVIY010033431.1:0-28053 GCA_004026745.1 Myrmecophaga tridactyla
GCTCCCGAGTATAGGATGCTAGCGGTCTTAAATTTATTTTTATCATCACAATCAACATTTTTCCCTTATTTTGTGAAAAATAACATATAAACAAAAAAGTTGTAATTTCAAAATACAACACCACAATGAGCTGTAGAGTGTGCTTCAGAGTTTGACATGGGTTAAAATTTCACAACTTTAAGATTTACTTCTAGCTACTGTAAAATAACTGGAGATTAAAAGAGATATCAATTTAATGATTCAGCATTCATATTCATTTCTTAAACCCTTTCTTCTCAGTATAACTCCACCATCACCTTTGATCTTTCCATCCCTCTCTTTAGGAGTGTTTGGGCTATCGAATTTCTAAATTTTTCATAATGGAAGGGTCCGTCACTAGTATGGGGTAAGAAGATGGAACTACCTGATGTTCTGGATTTTGGGCACGGCTTCAGATCTTATCTGAAGTTACTCTAGTGCCTTGAACCTTTGTGGAATCTTGTATATTGCCCTAGGTGTTGTTTAGCATTGGCCGAAATGTTCCTGGTTGGGGATTGGCAGGTTACGATAGGTAGCAAGGTCTACCTGAAGCTTGCATAAGACCAAATCCCAGAGTAGACTCTTCACTCTATTTGAACTCTCCCTGCCACTGATAACTTTATTAATTATCCTTGTTTTCCCTGTCTTGGTCAGGATGGAATTGTTGATGACACGGTGTTAGGTCTGGATTCATCCCTGGGAGTTATCTCCCACATTGCCAGGGAGATTTTCACCCCTGGATGTCATTTCCGATGTAGAGGGGAGAGCAATGATTTATTTGCAGAGTTGGGCTTAGAAAGACTGAGGCCACAGCTGAGCAACAAGAGAGGTCCTCCAAAAGTAGCTCTTAGGCATGCCTATAGATAATCTATGCTTCTCTGCTACCTACATAAACTTCACAGAGTAAGCTTCCTGGGCGAGGACATGGCCTATTGATTTGGGTGTCCCAAAATTTGACACAGTATGAGGGGATTCCCTGGTGGTAAGGTTTAATAGTTCCATATTCTTTCTCCCATCCCTCAGGGGACTTTGCCAATAATTTATGATTATCTGCTTAATGTACTCTTGGATGTATCCAGGCATTACAATAATCTATCCAGGATTAAAGAACCTCTTTCTTATTCTGTGCTCCTTGTGTTTCAGTTGTTAAAATGAGCAATACAGATAGGATGAATTAGATTATGTACTACTGAAAATTTCAGTTCCAGACCAAATAAACCTTTCTTCATTTGCCTCAAAGAGTACAGGTGGTTCTAAAATACAGACACTGTCTTTTTTACCCCTATAATCTGAATTACTTTAACCCCAACCTGTTATGGTTCATTCTTATCTCTAAGTATCAGGTTATATATATAAAACAGCCTTTCAAAATCCAGAAATAATTATCACCAGTCCGGACTTAATGTGTCTGCTCTAAAAGCTAACAATTTAGGCCCCTGGTATCTTACAAGCATTTTCTAAAGGTGACCATACCATTCTTATTCTTTTGTAAGTTTTTATACAGTTTCTAGCTATTCTGTATTATAACTCTGATTATAACTTTATGCTGGTCATAAAAGTGGACTCATACATTATTTATCATTTTGTGTCTGGCTAATTTCACTCAGCATTATGTCCTCAGGGCTCATCCATCTTGTCATCTGCTTCAGGATGTCATTTTGTCTTACTGCTGCATAATATTCCAATCATCCGTTGATGGGCATTTGGTTTGTTTCCATTTTTGACCAATGTATATAATGCTGCTATGAACATCAGTGTGGAAACGTCTGCTTGTGACATTGCTTTTAGCTCTTCTGGGTATATACCAAGTAGTGCTATTGCTGGATCATTGGGCAACTTGATATTTTGTTTCCTAGGGAACTACCAAACAGTTTTCCATAGTGTCTGCACCATTAGTGCATAAGTGTCCCAGTTACTCCATATCCTCTGCAACATTTATAGATTCCTATTTGTTTAATAGCATCCATTCTTAGAGGTAGGTGGTGGTATCTCATTGTAGTCTTGATCTGCATTTCCCTTATAGCCAATGAAAATGAGCATCTCCTTGGACTTATGAGCCATTTTCATTTGTTCTTCAGAAAAATGCCTGTTCATATCTTAAGCCCATTTTGTGATCGGGCTGTTTCTTCTTTTGTGGTTGAGTTGTATGCTTTTTTTTTTATATACAGGAAATCAAATTTTTGTCCAAAATCTGATTTCCCTATATTTTCTCACGTTGAGTTGGCTTCGTCTTCATCTTTTTGACAAAGTGTTTTGAGGTGCAGAAGCATTTGATTGTGAGGAATTCCCATTTGTCTATTTTTTCTTTTGCTGCCTGTGCTTTGGGTATAAAGTTTAGGAAGCTACTTCCTATTACTTAGTCTTGAAGATGTGTCCCTGCATTTTCTTCTAGAAGCTTTATGGTGCTAGTTCTTACATTTCAATTTTTGTGTAAGCTGTAAGATAGGAGTCCTCTTTCATTCTTTTGGCTATTGATACCCAGTTCTTCTGTGCCTAATTATTGAAAAGACTATTTTGTCCCAGTTCACAGGATTTGGGGACCTTGTCAAAATCAGTTGACCATAGATTTAGTGATGACATGTTGGTCTTCTGTCTGTTCTCTTTACCTGTGATTGGTTTGTTGAGATTTCCTAATTCTTCCTGAACCAATATGGCTTGTTTGTGTGCTTCCAGGAATTTGTCCATTTCATCTAATATATTTGCATATAGTTTCATCTATATATTTGCATACAGTTCTTCATAGTATCATCTTATGATTTCTTTCATTTCTACAGGGTCTGTGGTAATGTACCCTTCTCATTTCTAATTTTGTTTACTTGCATCCTCTCTCTTTTTTTCTTTGTCAGTTTTACTAATGGCCCATCAATTTTATTGATTTTTTCAAAGAACCAACTTTTGGTTTTATTGACTCTTTCTATTCTTCTATTGTTCTCCTATTCATTTATCTCTGCTTTAATCTTTGTTATTTCTCTTCTTCTATTTGATTTGGGGTTAGTTTACTGTTCTTTCTCAAGTTCCTCCAGGTTTGCTCTTAAGTCCTCGATTTTTGCTCTTTCTCATGTTTTAATATAGGCATTTAGTGCAATAAATTTCCCTCTCAGCATGGCCTTTGTCACATCCCATAAGTCCTGATAAGTTGTAATTTCATTTTCATTCATCTCCAGATAGCTACTTCTTTCTCTAGCAATTTCTTCTTTAACCCAGTGGTTGTTTAAGGGTGTGTTTTTGAGCTCCATATATTTGTGAATGTTCTTATTCTTTGGTGGTTATTGAGATCCAGCTTCATCCCATTGTGATCAGACAAAGTGCTTTGAATAATTTCAGTGTTTTTAAATTTATAAAGAAATTTTTTGTGCCCCAGCATATGATCTATCCTGATGAGTGTTCCATGAGCACCAGAGACAAATGTATATGCTTGTGCTTTGAGGTACAATGACCTATATATGTCTGTTAGGTCTAATTCGTTTATCAAGATATTTAACTTCTCTATTTCGTTGTTGGTCTTCTGTCTGGTTGTTCTATCTATAGAGGTGAGTGGTGTATTGAGGTCTCCCAGTATTATTGTTGAAACCTCTATCACTCCCTCCAGTTTTGCCAATGCCTGTCCCATGTCCTTTAGTGCTCCTTGAATGGGGGCGTGAACATTTCTGATTGTTATGTCTTCTTGTTGAATTGACCCTTTAATTAGTATATAGTGTCCTTCTTTGTCTCTTATGATGTCTTTACATTTACAGCCTATTTTGTCTGATATTAGTATAGCTACTCCTGCTTTCTTTTGCTTACAACATGTATGGAAAATCTTTTTCCATCTTTTGACTTTCAATCAATTTTTTATCCCGTGTCTACGATGAGACTCTTAGAAGTAGCATCTAGCTGGGTTATGTTTCTTAATCCATTTTGCCAATCTGTATCTTTTAATTGGAAAGTTTAGTCCATTAACAGTCAAAGTTATTACTGGAGAGGCATTTCATGATTCCACCATCTTCTATTATTTATTTTGTTTGTCAGATCTATGTATTCTTTTCTATCTTCCTCTTTGTATTATTTGAATTATCCTTAGTGGTGCTTTTTAATTCTATGCCCTCCTACAGACCTCCCACTACTGTCCTTTTTTTCAGCTGGCAGAGCCCCTTTCAATTTTTCTTGTAGGGCTGCTCTCTTGTTGACAAATTCTTTCAGGACTTCTTTGACTCTGAAAACTTTAAATTCTCCCTCAATTTGAAAGGACGAATTGTCTGGGTATAGAATTCTTGGCTGGAAATCTTTCTTTTTCAGTACCTTGACTATATCATACCACTGCCTTCTCGCCTCCAGCGTGCTACTTGGGGAGTCTGAACTCCGTCTATTTTGGTGTCCCTTATATATAGCAGATTGTTTTTCTCTTGCCAATTTCAGGAATTTCTGCTCCTTTTCAACATTTGATAGGCTGATTAGTATGTGCCTTGCAGAAGGTCTATTTGGATTTATTCTGTTTGGAGTTTGTTGGGCTTCTTTGACTTATATATTTATGTCCTTTATGAGGGTTGGGAAGTTTTCCCCCATTATACCCTTGACTACTCTTCCTAGCCCTTTACTTCTCTCTTCTCATTCTGGGACACAAATCAGTCTTATATTTGTATGCTTTGTTTGATCTATCATTTCCCTGAGTTCCAGTTCAATTTTTTCCATCTTTTTGCCATTTGCTATTTTGGGTCTTTGAAATCAATTATCCTGTCCTCTATATCACTTGTTCCTTCTTCTGTCTCTTCAAATGTAGTGTTGTGTGCCTCCAGTATGTTTTTTATTTGGTCAACAGAGTCTTTAATAACTGTGATATCTGCTGTTTTTCTATTTATTCTTTCAAGTTCCTCTTTATGCTCTTCTCTGTCTTCTTGATCTCCTTTAGTCCATTTGCTATCCCTCTTATTTTATTATGTAGAGTCATATGAATATCTTTGCTTAGTTGTTCCAATGTCTGTGTCTCTTCTGCTGTTTAAATTTGTTCATTAGGCAAGCGATATCTGTCTGCATTGTGATATGCTCAGTGATCTTCTGCAGTCTTCCTGGCATGTTACTATCTTTATTGAGTTATTTGGGGAGTTGATTTCTTTCAGTAGTCTAAGGCCTTGTTTTTGCAGGATGGTTGTACAGCAGGGCACAGACACAGCAAGGGGCGCTCAGTGTGGAGATTTGTTTCATGGCAGGTATGGATGCAGTTTGGGGATGTTATGCTGATGCTTGTGAACGTGGGCACCTAGTGGCCAGGGCGGATGTAGCTGTTCAAGTTCACCAGTCCTGGGGTCACTAACCTGGTGAGCACTGGTCTAAAGCATGGGGGCCCCTGTGCACAGGCGTAGAGCTGTGCCAGCAGGTTAGCTTTACTCCTGTGGGGACTGGGGCAGATGTGATCCAGCTGCACAGGTCAGCACTTTCTCAGAGCTGGGAAGTGAGGCTGAGTTCTGTGCACATGTGCGGTTCTAGGACTGCTGTAAAATGAGGTTCCCAGAACTTAATGATGTGATTTGGGGCCCGTGTGCATCAATGGGCCTGTGAGTGCCATAAAAAAATGCACAGAGCTCATGCAGGGTGTGGTGAGGCTATCAGACACTATGGACTGGGGTTGGGTGAGGCTACATATGGAGGTTGGTGCTGGCAAACTTTATGCACTGGCAACAAACTGCAGGGAACAGAGAGTGCGAAGCAGTGCTCTGGAGGCATGCAGGAGAGGTGGGTTGGGCTGCACTTGGGGTTGGGGTGAGGGGAAGTTATCTGTACTGGGGGCTGGTGCGGTGGTGGCATCTGGAGTGCAGGAAATGGGAGCAGGTGACAGGGTTAGGGTGCATGTTTTGTGGGATGAGTCACCGATAATGAGGCTGAGCTGGTGAGGAGTATGAACTCAAGGAATACAACCTGGCTTACTCCCTAGTCCTGTGTTCCCCTCCATGCACTGCCGTGGGCTCTACGCCTTTGCACCAGCCTCCAGCTTTTTGCCTCTCACTTCCGTGGCTCTGTAGGCGGGGTTGCCCCAGGTGGTGCAGAAGCTCTCCCAGGTCAGCTGCACTCCTGATTTGCTCCCGCAGTCACCCTCCTGTCTCTTCTCTACCTCTTCCATGGAGCAAGACTCATCTCGTGCTCCTCTAGTCATCCATCTTCATGGAAGCCCAGCATTGAAATATTTGGTTTACTTTTTTCTTTGTGTGAAATATTCACATGGCTCCAAGGTCAAATGATCCAAACCAGGTCTGTTCAGGATACAGGGATTCCTTATAACTCTCAGAGATTTTATAGTTAATTTTAACTGCCAACTGTTGTATTAGATTATTATACATTTTTATCAATAAAGTTTACTTGAAGATGTTTTAGTGTAGTATAAGAAATAAGAAGAATTCTGCATGTCCCTAACCACTTCATCCATTCAGAATAGTTTCTAATGGCAGAGTTAAACTATCACACAAAACAATGGGTTTTCAACAGGAGGAGTGGTAAGAAAGAATTTGGAGACGAAGAAAGATTATGAGAAGTTACAGCAGTCACTGAAATCTGGCGAGAAGGTACTGTAATGATTTCTGTAAACTCTTGACATTTAAACCGTCTCTTTCCTATGTTTGCCTTTAAAAATTAGAGGCAAGTTGTCAAATTTATGATACCCCCAAATTTATAAATTTTTAATTTTTTTTCATTGTGAAATATAAAATCTATAAAGAAAAAAAGCAATAATTTTCAAAGCTCATTTCAAGAGATTTCACAGATTGTTAAGGGTTACCATTCTATTATTTTAGATTTTTCCTTTTATCTAGTTGATCCAAAACACTGGAGGCTAAAAGAAGTGTCGATATAATGATTCAGTAGTCATACTGATTTGTCAAATCCTATTTTCTCTTTTATAAGTCCTCCTTCTCCTCTGATTCTTCCCCCAATCTATAGTGATCTTTAGGCAATGCCCGTTCTGAATTATTCATGTTGAGAAGATGTGTCAGGAGTAAAGGATAGGGAAATGTAATTAGTTCATAATCTCAGAAAGACTGGGCCCTCTCAGTTTCAGGAAATATTTGACCTAGGAGCCTTTTCGGAATTAGAGGTTTCAGGAAAGCAAACTTAGTGCATGAAACTTTTATAGAGTCTCAGTTTGAGCCCTAGGTGTTCTTAAGATTTAACAAGGGTGATGTTAGTTGAGATTTAGTAAACCATGGCAATTAGCCCTATCTAACTGAAATTTGCATAAGTGTCCCCTCAAGAATAGCCTCTTGACACTATTGATCTCCATTAGCCATGATGCCTTATTTTATTATGCTTGTTTTCCTCCTTTTGTTCAGGAAGGTGGTGCCAATCCCACTATGCCAGGGCCATGCTCTTCACCAGGAGTCATGCCCCACGTTGTCAGGGAGACTTTTGTCCCTGGATGTCATGTCCCACGTGTATGGGGAAGGGTAATGGTGTTCCTTCAGAGTTGGGCTTAGAAAGAGGCCACAGATGAGCAACAAAAGAGGTTTCCTGGGAACAACTCTTAGGCCTCTTGTAGGTAGTCTTCGCTTCTCCACTACAGAAATAAGTTTCATAAGGGCAAACCCCAAAATCCAGGGCTTGGTCTATTTTCTTGGGAGTTCCCAATGGTTGAGAGGGTACCCAAGGTTTCCCAGATGGGAAAGTTTAATGGTTCCATTTTTTTTTCCTTTGGACACTCCAGGGACTCTACCAATACTTTTAAATGATCAGCCCAGCATAATCTGAGATATATCCAGGTATTACATTAAGCTTTACAGAATTACATGGTCTTGTTCCTTTTCTAGGCTCCAGGAGTTTGGTTTGTTTAAACGAACTATCCAGACTGGTTGATTTACATTTTTCTACAGAGAATTTTCATTCTAGAAATATTAAACCTCTCCCCTTTGGTGTCCCATAGTAGCCGAAGATTTAGGGTGCATGCACCATCATCTTTTACCCTGAATTCTGATTTATCAGATTGTCTTCATTTTTTTAACTCTAATTGAGGCCTGATCTCTTTCTAAATTACTTCATCATTTTAGGTAGCTATGCTCACTTTCAAGTCTGCAACACTCCATTTCCAGTCTTAGGTGTTGCACAATCACAAAAAACTTGCAGGGAAATGCCAGTTGACCCACACATAGCTTAGTGTCTCAGAATCTAGAAATACACTTACAACTTCACTAAGTGTGGCTGCTAAAAGGGCTTACAATCAAGGCACTGATTTTCATATAAGTATTTTCTAAATGAGATCTTAACATATTTGTCATTTGCATATACCTTATTTTGTACAACACCTTGTCCCCGAGATTTATTCAGCTTGCTGTGTGCCTATAGACATCTTTTTGTAGTGGCACCATATTCCATCATATAAATGTATCGCAGTTCACCATTCTGCTTCTCAGTCTTCAAACACTTCAGCTCCTGCCATCTGCTGGGCATCATGGATTATGCCCCAAATAAACAAATCATGTCTTACAGTATCCTTGCTTGGTTGTACAAGCAGCAGCACTACAATTTTAATCAATTTAAGTTGGTCAATAACGGCAAAGAACCGAAAAACATAACATCATCAACTATCAAATAAAAACTACCCTTGGGGTGTGCAAGAGTAGTTCAGTGGTAGAACTCTTGCTTCCCTTGCAGGAGACCTGGGTTCGATTCCTGGTCCATGACCTCCCAAAACAACAACAACAACAGAAACTTTACTTTATCTCTTGTCCCCACTCCCCAAATTAGCTGCCCTTGGGAGTGCTATAGTAATGTTGATTGCTTCCTGTTAAGTAATGGCCATAGTAAGCATTTTGTTTTCCCCCATACCCCTTGTCATGGTGAGGTTCATGCGTCAATTTGGCCAGGTGGTGGTACCTGTTTGTCTGGTTGGGGAAGTGCTGGCCTGTCTGTTGTGATGAGGACACTTCATAGAATTAAATCATGATCACGTCAGCTGAATCCACAGCTGATTGCATTTGTAATCAGCCAGCGGGAGTGTCTTCTGCAATGAGTGAAACTTGATCTAATCACTGGAAGCCTTTTAAGGAGGATTCAGAAGCAGGCTCTCTTCCTGCTTCAGCTGGCAAGCATCTCCTGTGGAGTTTGTCTAGACCCTCAATCGGAATCATCAGCTTCTCAGCCTTTCCTATGGATTGTGGATTCTATGTTTCCATGGTTCTGTAAGATACTTTCATAAATTTTATATTTAGAGATATATTCTGTTGATTCTGTTTCTCTAGAGAACCCTAACTAATACAACTTGTTACCAGGAGTGGCTCATCAGAAACAGAAATTTAAATATTAATTTTATGCATAGTTTTCTACTCTGACTGGACTCAAATGCACTGATGACTCTGATTCCCATGACCAGAATGACCCTGCCAATCCATGGGAAGAGATAGTCAAATATCACCATTCAATTCTTCTAATGCTTTGCTTGTACAAAGCCAGGCTCTGGGGGATAATGTTTTTGACACCTTTATGGAGTTTTGTGTAAATAGGAGGTTTAGAGATGCTGGCTGATTGTTGTTAGAAATGCTGGATACACTTAGGAGTGAAAGGGATGGGCTTAAGGCTTCAAACGAGAAGCTTAAGTGCCGTCTGACATATATAAACCTTTTTACGTGTTTCCTGAAGGAAAATCTTATTTCCTGTAGCCATAGACTGGAGATCTCTGAAAATCAGGCTCAAAATCTTATTGTTAGGGTAGCAACTTTGCAACATAAGCTGAAATCTCAATCTTGCATGGTGTCTGACATTTAAGTGAGGGAATTGATTGGAAAGGTGTTGGATCCTGAAAAACGGGATGGTGACATATAGGTTGTTAATTATGTTGGAGGCATGGTTGAAACCCTAGGTTATGCTAGTACTTTCTAGATAACCCTGTAATAGCATGCCCTGAGGACCTAACAGCCCCACCTACAGCCTGCCTTGAGGAGTTGGCCACCCAAACTCCCCCTGAATGGAATATCCCTAGGGAGATTAACACTGTTTCACCAGATGAACCTGCAAGTGAATGCCCTGAAGCAAATGGCTTGGAAGATATTTCTAATTCTTTTCATGATGCACTTCACCACTCCTCATTTCTTCCAAACCTATATCTAGGCTAAAGTCCCAACAGGCCCCTAAAGGTGAAATACAAAGTATCACTCATGAGGAAGTACGTTATACTCCAAAAGAACTGTGTGAGTTTTCAAATTTATATAGACAGAAATCAGGGGAATATGTGTGGCAATGGCTTTAAGGGTGTGGGATAATGGAGGGAAGAATATAAGGCTGAAACCCCAATATGGGCCCAATAACCAGAGATTCTGCATTCAGTGTAATAACTTGAGGGGGTAGAAAACAGTTTGTTTGGATGGCCGGTTGAAACACGGATCAAAAGTTGGCCAACATTACATGAGGTTGAAATGCCAGAGCTGCTCTGGTATAATGTAGATGAGGGGATCCAGAGGCTTAGAGAGAATGGAATGGTAGAGTGGATTTATCATGCACAGCCTGCTCTTACACCGCAGCAATTCCTGGAGAATGCACCTTTTACCAGAGAAGTGATAAATAAATTTCTGAGACTAGCACCATCATCCCTGAAGACCGCTGTAGTTGCACTTCCCTTTACGTCAGATATTACTGTGGGAACTGCTGTCACAGAGCTGGAATCCTTAAACACAATGCAGATGATGGGATCCTGAGTTGGCAGAAGCCAAGTGGCAGCACTTAATCACCATAGACAGGGTGGATGTGGCTGTTACAATAGACAGCATACTCAAAGCAGGAATCATTATAATCTGATCTGCAGAAATTTGTGGCTTTGGCTAGTAAATCATGGAGTACATAGGAATACAATATGGGCAGTCTACTAAATTCTGGCTCAAGTTGTATAAACAAAAGTGTTCTAGATCAAGTGAACAGAAGTGTAACATGAAATACCAAAACATAGAGTCACGGTCCCTTAGTCAATTTCCAGACTTGAGACAATTTATAGACCCTGAGCCCCTTGAATGAAGGGGAGGCCAGGTCTCTTTGAGGGAGAAACCTGTTACACTGCCAGAAATTTATGCTATTAGTCTTCCTCCAACCTTCCCCAAGGAGACTGATGGCCTTTTACCTGGGCAACGTTGCACTGGGGAAAAGGAAATGATCAGATATTTCGGGAATTATTAGACACTCATTCAGAAGTGACATTAATTCCAGGGGACCCAAAACGTCACTCTGTTCCACCAGTCAGTGTTGGGTCTTATGGAGACCAGGTGATCAATGGAGTTTTAGCTCAGATCTGCCTCACAGTGTGTCCAGTGGACCCACAGAGCCATTCTATAGTTATTTCCCCAGTTCCAGAATGCATAATTGGAATGAAAAAACTGAGCAACTGGCTGAATCCCCACGTTGGCTCTTTGACTTGCGCAGTGAGGGCTGTTATCGTGGGAAAGGCGAAGTGGAAGCCACTAGAACTGCCCTACCACCAAAATAGTAAATCAGAATTAACACTGGATTCCTGAAGGGATCGCAGAGATTACTGCCACTCTGAAGGACTTGAAAGATGCAGGGCTGGGGATTCCCACTACATCCCCATTCAACTCTCCTGTTTGGCCTGTGCCAAAAACAGATAGGTCTTGGAGGATGACAGTGGTTCATTGTAACTCAACCAGGTGGTAACTCCAATTGCAGCTGCTGTTTCAGATGTGATATCATTGTTTGAGCAAAGCAATACATCCCCTGGTACATGACATGCAGCTGTTGACCTGGCAAATGCTTTTGTTCTCAATTGTTGTTAGTAAGAACCACCAGAAATTTGGATTTATTCTGTTTGGAGTTTGTTGGGCTTCTTTGACTTATATATTTATGTTCTTTATGAGGGTTGGGGAATTTTCCCCCATTATACTCTTCCTAGCCCTTTACTTCTCTCTTCTCATTCTGGGACACAAATCAGTCTTATATTTGTATGCTTTGTTTGGTCTATCATTTCCCTGAGTTCCAGTTCAATTTTTTTCCATCTTTTTTGTCATTTGCTGTTTTGAGCCTTTGAAATCAATTATCCTGTCCTCTATATCACTTGTTCTTTCTTCTGTCTCTTCAAATGTAGTGTTGTGTGCCTCCAGTATGTTTTTTATTTGGTCAACAGAGTCTTTAATATCTGTGATATCTGCTGATTTTCTATTTATTCTCTCAAGTTCCTCTTTATGCTCTTCTCTGTCTTCTTGATCTCCTTTAGGTCATTTGCTATTCTTCTTATTTGAATAAGTAGAGTCATATGAATATATTTGCTTAGTTGTTCCAAGGGCTGTGTCTCTTCTGGTGTTTTAATTTGTTCATTAGGCAGGTGATATCTGTCTGCATTGTGATATGCTCAGTGATCTTCTGCTGTCTTCCTGGCATGAAACTATCTTGACTGACTTATTTTGGGAGTTGATTTCTTTCAGTAGTCTAAGGCCTTGTGTTTGCGGGATGGTTGTACAGCAGGGAGAAGGACACAGCAAGGGGCACTCAGTGTGGAGATTTGTTTCACGGCAGGTATGGTTGCAGTTCGGGGATGTTATGCTGATGCTTGTGAAGGTGGGTGCCTTGTGGCCAGGGAGGATGTAGCCGTGCAAGTGCATCAGTCCTGGGGTCGTAAACCTGTTGAGCACTGGTTTAAGGCATGGGGCCACCTGTTCAAAAAGGATAGAGCTGTGGCAGCAGGTTAGCTTTACTCCTTTGTTGATTAGGAACAGATGTGACCCGGCTGCACTGGTCAGGACTTTCTCAGAGCTTTGAAGTGAGGCTGAGGGCTGTACACATGCATGGTTCTAGGACTGCTATAAAGTGTGGGTCCTAGAGCTGAATGATGTGATTGGGGACCCATGTGCATGTGTTTGCCTGGGAGTGCCATAAACAAATGCACAGAGCTCAGGCAGGGTGTGGTGAGGCTGTTGGAAACTATGGGCTGGGTCGGGTGTAGCCTAGGTATGGGGGTTGGTGCCAGCAAACTTTATGCACTGGCAACTAACTGCAAGGAACAGGGAGTGGGAGACAGTGCTCAGGAGGCATGCAGGAGAAGTGGGTTGGGCTGCACTTGTGGTCTCAGTGAGGAGAAGTTATGTGCACTTGTGGCTGGTGGGGTGGGGGCATCTGGAGAACAGGAAATGGGAGCTGGTGATAGGGTTTGGGTGTATGGGGTGTGGTGTGTGTCGCCGGTCATGGGGCTGTGCTGGTGAGGAGAGTGCACCAAAGTAATACAGGCTGGCTCACTCCATAGTCCCTTGTTCCCGTCCGTTCACTCCCATGGACTCTTGGCCTTTGCACCAGCCTCCAGCTGTCTGCCTCTCAATTCCTCAGCCTCTGTAGCCAAGGCTGCCCCAGGTGGTGCAGAAGTTCTGCCAGGTCAGCTGCACTTCTGAATCACCACCGCAGTCACCCTTCTGTCCCTTCTCTAACTCTTCCATGGTGCAGGGCTCATCTCGAGATCCTCTAGTCAGCCGTCTTCCTGGAAGCACAGGATTGAAACGTTGGGTTTACTTTTTTCTTTGTGTGGAATATTCATATGGCTCCAAGGTCAAATATTCCAAACCAGGTCTGTTCAGAGTTACAGGGCTTCCTTGAAACTCTCAGAGATTTTATAGTTAATTTTAACTGCCAGCTGTTTTATTAGTTTATTATACATTTTTATCAATAAAGTTTACTTGAAGCTGTTTTTAGCATAGAATAAGAAATAAGAAGAATACTGCATGTCCCGTACCCCTTCATCCATTCAGAATAGTTTCTAATGGCAGAAAATACACTTTCACACAAAACAATGGGTTTCCATAGATGGACTGGTTAAAAAGAATTTGGAGTCCAAGAAAGATTATGAGAAGTTGCAGCAGTCACTGAAATCTGGCGAGAAGGTACTGTAATGACTTCAGTAAACTCTTGACATTTTTACTGTCTCTTTTCTTGAAAGTGAGCATAGCTACCTAAAATTTTTTTGCCTTTAAAAACTAGAGGAGGAGTTGTCAAATTTATGATACCCCAGATTTTATAAATTAAAAATTTTTTCATTGTGAAATATAAAATGTATAAAGAAAAAAAAGCAATAATTTTCAAAGCTCATTTCAACAGATTTCACAGATTGTTAAGGGATACCATTTTACTGTTTTAGATTTTTCCTTCTATCTAGCTGGTCCAAAACACTGGAGGCTAAAAGAAGTGTCAATATAATGATTCAGCAGTCATACTGATATGTCAAATCCTATTTTCTCTTTTATAAGTCCTCCTTCTCCTCTGATTCTTCTCCTAATCTATAGGGATCTTTAGGCAATGCCCGTTCTGAATTATTCATGTTGAGAAGGGGTGTGAGTAGTAAAGGATAGGGAAATGTTATTAGTTCATAATCTCAGAGAGGCTGGCCCCTCTCAGTTTCAGGAATTATTTGACCTAGGAACCCTTTTGGAATTACAGGTTTCAGGAAAGCAAACTTAGTGCATGAAACTTTTATAGAGTCTCAGTTTGAGCCCTAGGTTTTCTTAAGATTTAACAGGGGTGATGTTAGTTGGGATTTAGTAAACCATGGCAATTAGCACTACCTAAATGAAGTTTGCATTAGTGTCCCCTCCAGAATAGCCTCTTGACACTATTGATCTCCATTAGCCATGATGCCTTATTTTATTATGCTTCATTTCTTCCTTTTGGTTGGGAAGGTGGTGCCAATCCCACTATGCCAGGGCCATGCTCTTCGCCAGGAGTCATGCCTCAAGTTGTCCTGGAGGCTTTTGCCCCTGGGTGTCATGTCCCACATGTACGGGGAAGAGTAATGGTGTTCCTTCAGAGTTGAGCTTAGAAATAGGCCACAGCTGAGCAACAAATGAGTTTTCTTGGGAACAACTCTTAGGCCTCTTGATAGGTAGTCTTTGCTTCTCCACTACAGAAAAAGTTTCATAAGGGTAAACCCCAAAATCCAGGGCTTGGTCTATTTTCTTGGGAGTTCCCAATGGTTGAGAGTGTACCCAGGGTTTCCCAGATGGGAAAGTTCAATAGTTCCATTTTTTTTTCCTTTGGACCCCCCAGGGTCTCTACCAATACTTTTAAATGATCAGCCCAGCATAATCTGAGATATATCCAGGTATTACATTAAGCTTTACAGAATTACATGGGTCATTCATTTTCTAGGCTCCAGGGGTGTGATTTGTTTAAATGAACTATCCAGACAGGTGGATTTACATTTTGGTTAAAGAATATTTTTGTTCTAGACATAATAAACTTCTCTGCCTTTTGTCTCCTATAGTAGCTATAGATTTAGACTACATGCACTATCATCTTTTACCCTGTATTCTGATTTACCAGATTGGCCTCATTTCTTTAATTCTAATTGAGGCCTGATCTCTTTTTCGATTACTTTGTCATTTTAGGTAGCTATGCTCACTTTCAAGGCTGCAGAACTCCATTTCTGGGTTTACGTGTCTCACAGTCACTGAATCTTTCAGGAAACTGCCATTTGACCCACACACAGCTCAGTGTCTCACAACCTAGAAATACACTTACAACTTCTCTAAGTGTGGCTGCTAGCAGGGCTTATAGTCAAGGCTCTGATTTTCGTGTAAGTATTTTCTGAAAGAGATCTTAACATATTTGTTCTTTTGTATTTACCTTATTTTGTACAACATCTGGTCCCTGAGATTTATCAGCTTGCTGTGTGCCTCTAGACATCTTTTTGTAGGGGCACCGATTCCATCATATGAATGTATTGCAGTTCACCATACTGCTTCTCAGCCATCAAACACTTCAACTCCCGCCATCTGCTGGGCATTGTGGATAATGTCCCAAATAAACAAATCATGTCTTACAGTATCCTTGCTTGGTTGTACAAGCAGCAGCACGCTCAATTTTAGTCAATTTTCATTGGTCCCTAATGGCAAAGAACCAGAAAACATAACATCATCAACTATCAAATCAAAACTACTCTTGGCAGGTGCAAGGGTAGTTCACTGGTAGAATTCTTACTTCCCATGCAGCAGACCTGGGTTCGATTCCTGGGCCATGAACACCCAAAAGAACAAGAACAACCACAAAAACTTTCCCTTATCTCTTGTCCCCACCCCCCAAATTAGCTGCCTGTGGTAGTGCTATAGTAATGTTCATAGCTTCCTGTTAACTAATGGCCATAACAAGCATTTTTAGTTTTCCCCCTATACCCCTTGTATTTTTCAGGTTCATGCTTCAATTTGGATAGGTGGTGGTACCTGTTTGTCTGGTTGGGCAATTGCTGGCCTGTCTGTTGTGATGAGGACATTTCATAGAATTGAATCGTGATCACGTCAGCTGCATCCACAGATGATTGCATTTGTAATCAGCCAGCGGGAGTGTCTTCTGCAATGAGTGAAACTTGATCTAATCCCTGGAAGACTTTTAAGGAGGATTCAAAAGAGATAGGCTCTCTTCCTGCTTCAGCTGGCAAGCATCTCCTGTGGAGTTCGTCCAGACCCTTAATCGGAATCATCAGCTTCTCAGCCATTCCTCTGGATTGTGGATTGTATGTTTCCATGGTTATGTGAGATACTTTTATAAATTTTATATTTTTGGATATATCTTTTTGATTCTGTTTCTCTAGAGAACCCTAGCTAATACAACTAATTGTATTAGTAGCTCTTAAGAAATAGAAATTATAAATGAATTTTTGTGAATAGTTTTCTACTCTGACTGGACTCAAAGGCACTGAGGACTCTGATTCCCATGACCAGAATGACCCTGCCAATCCATGGGAAGAGATAGTCAAATATCACCATGCAATTCTTCTAATGCCTTGCTTGTACAAAACCAGGCTCTGGGTGACAAAGTTTTTGACACCTTTATGGAGTTTTGTGGAAATAGGAAGTTTAGAGTTGCTGGCTGGTTGTTGTTGGATACACTGGATACATTGAGGAGTGAAAGGGATGGGCTTAAGGCTTCAAAAGTGAAGCTTAAGT
This sequence comes from Myrmecophaga tridactyla, assembly GCA_004026745.1. Taxonomy (NCBI): domain Eukaryota; kingdom Metazoa; phylum Chordata; class Mammalia; order Pilosa; family Myrmecophagidae; genus Myrmecophaga; species Myrmecophaga tridactyla. The sequence continues at coordinate 16,887 of PVIY010033431.1, forward strand.
GCCATGTGACAGATGTAAACATTTTTAGGAGTGTCCTGAAGGAAAATCTTATTTCCTGTTGCTGTCTGAAAATCAGACTCAGAATCTTATTGTTGGTGTAGCAACTTTGCAACATAAACTGAAATCTCAATCTTGCATGGTGTCTGCCATTAAAGTGAGGGCATTGATTGGAAAGGAGTGGGACACTGGAAAACGAGATGGAGACATATAGATTGATAATGATGTTGGGGGTGTTGTTGAAACCCTAGGTTATGCTGAGTACTTTCTAGATAACCCTGTAAAATTTGCCCTGAGGACCTAACAACCCCACCTCCAGCCTGCCTTGAAGAGTTGGCCACTAAACTCCCCCTGAAGGGATTATCCCGAGAGTGATTAATGCTGTTTCACCAGATGAACCTGAAAATGAACACTCTGAAGCAAATGGCTTGGAAGATATTTCTTATTCTTTTCATGACACACCCCACCACCCTTCAATTCTTCAAGACCTATAACTAGGCTAAAGTCACAACAGGGCCCTAAAAGTGAAACACAAAGTATCACACATGAGGAGGTACGTTATAATCCAAAACTACTGTGTGAGTTTTCCAATTTATATAGACAGGAATCAGAGGAATATGTGTGGCAATGGATTTTAAGGGTGTAGGATAATGGTGGGAAGAATATAAGGCTGAAACCCGGATATGGGCCCAATAATCACAGATTCTGCATTCAGTGTAATAACCTGAGGTGTTAGAAATGGCATTAACAGTTTGTTTGGATGGTTGACTGAAACACGGATCAAAAGGTGGCCAAAATTACCTGAGGTTGAAATGCCAGAGCTCCCCTGGTATAATGTAGATGAGGGGATCCAGAGGCTTAGAGAGACTAGAATGTTAGAGTGGATTTATCATGCAAAGCCTGCTCTTACACACCAGGAATTCCTGGAGAATGCACCTTTTGCCTGAGCAGTGAGAAATAAATTTGTGAGTCTAGCACCATCATCCCTGAAGAGCGCTGTAGTTGCATTTCTCTTTATGTCAGATATTACTGTGGAAACTGCTGTCACAGAGCTGGAATCCTTAAACACAATTGCAGACGATGGGATCCTGAGTTGACAGAATCCAGTTGGCAGCACTTAATCACCAAAATAGGGTGGATGTTGCTATTCCAATAGAGAGCAGACTAAAAGCAGGAATCAGAATAATCTGATCCACAGAAATTTGTGGCATAGGCTAGTAAATCATGGGGTACCTAGGAATACAATAGTTGGGCAGTCTACTAAATTCTTGTTCGAGCTGCATAAACAAAAGAGTTCTAGGTCACGTGAACAGAAGTCTAACATGAATTAACAAAACATAGAGTCATGGCCTGTTAGTCAATTTCCAGACTTGAGACAATTTATAGACCCAGAGCCACTTGAATGAAGGGGAGGCCAGGTCTCTTTGGGGGAGAAACCTGTTATGCTGCCAAAAATTTATGCTATTAATCTTCCTCCAAGCCTTCCCCAAGAAGACCAATGGCGTTTTACCAGGGCAATGGTGTACTGGGGAAAAGGAAATAGTCAGATATTTTGGGGATATTTAGACACTGGTTCTGAAGTGACATTAATTCCAGGGGACCCAAAACGTCACTCTTGTCCACCAGTCAGAGTTGGGTCTTATGGAGACCAGGAGATCAATGGAGTTTTAGCTCAGGTCTGCCTCACAGTGGGTCCAGTGGACCCACAGAGCCATTCTGTAGTTATTTCCCCAGTTCCAGGATGCATAATTGGAATAGAAATACTGAACAACTGGCCGAATCCCCATGTTGGCTCTCTGACTTGCGCAGTGAGGGCTGTTATGGTGGGAAAAGTGAAGTGGAAGCCACTAGAACTGCCCTACATAGCAAAATAGTAAATCAGAAGTAATACTGTATTCCTGAAGGGATTGCAGAGATTACTGCCAGTCTTAGGGACTTGAAGGATGCAGGGCTGGTGATTCCCACTACATCCCTATTCAACTCTCCTATTTGGGCTGTGCAGAAAACAGATGGGTCTTAGAGGGTGACAGTGGTTCATCGTAAGCTCAATCATGTTGTCACTCCAATTGCAGCTGCTTTTTCAGATGTGATATCATTGCTGTGCAAAGCAATGCATCCCCTGGTACCTGGCATGCAGCTATTGATCTAGCAAATGATTTTTTTCTCAATAGTTGATAGTAAGGACCAACAGAAATTTGGATTTTTTCTGTTTGGAGTTTGTTCAGCTTCTTTTACTTATATATTTATGTCTTTTATGAGGGTTCAGAAGTTTCCCCCATTATATCCTTGACTACTCTTCCTAGCCCTTTACTTCTTTCTTCTCATTCTGGGACACCAATCAGTCTTATATTTCTATGCTTTGTTTGGTCTATCACTTCTCTGAGTTTCAGTTCAATTTTTTTCCATCTTTTCTGCCATTTGTTATTTTGAGACTTTGAAATAAATTATCCTGTCCTCTATATCACTTGTTCTTTCTTCTGTCTCTTCAAGTGTAGTGTTGTGTGCCTCCAGTATGTTTTTTATTTGGTCAATAGAGTCTTTAATATCTGTGATATCTGCTGTTTTTCAATTTATTCTTTCAAGTTCCTCTTTATGCTCTTCTCTGTCTCCTTGATCTCCATTAGGTCATTTGCTATCCCTCTTATTTTATTAAGTAGAGTCATATGAATATCTTTGCTTAGATGTTCCGATGTCTGTGTCTCTTCTGGTGTTCTAATTTGTTCATTAGGCAGGCGATATCTGTCTGCATTGTGATATGCTCAGTGATCTTCTGCTGTCTTCCTGGCATGTAACTATCTTGATTGACTTATTTTGGGAGTTGATTTCTTTCAGTAGTTTAATGCCTTGTGTTTGCAGGATGGTTGTACAGCAGGGAGCAGGAAACAGCATGTGGCACTCAGCATGGATGTTTGTTTCAGGGAAGGTATGGATGCAGTTTGGGGATGTAATGCTGATGCTTGTGAACATGGGCGCCTTATGGCCAGGGAGGATGTAGCTGTGCAAGTGCACTGTTTCTGGTGTGGTAATCCCGGAGAGCACTGGTTTAAGGCATGGGGCGTCTTGTGCACAGGTGTAGAGCTGTGGCAGCAGGTTAGCTTTACTCCTGTGGTGATTGGGGTCAGATGTGACCCGGCTGCACATTTCAGCACTTTCTCAGAGCTAGGAAGTGAGGCTGAGGGCTATCCACATGTATGGATCTAGGAGTGCTATGAAGTGTGGGTCCTAGAGCTGAATGATGTGATTGGAGGACCATGTGCATTTGTGTGCAGGAGTGTGCCATAAACAAATGCACAGAGCTCATGCAGCATGTGGTGAGGCTGTCAGAAACTATGGGCTGGGTTCAGGTATAGCCTAGGTATGGATGTTGGTGCCAGCAAACTTTATGCACTGGCAACAAACTTCAGGGAACAGGGAGTGGGAGGCAGTGCTCAGGAGGCTTGCAGGAGAGGTGGGTTGGGCTGCACTTGGGTGGGGGTGAGGGGAAGTTATGTGCACTGGGGGCTGGTCGGTTGGGGGCATTTGGAGTACATGAAATGGGAGCGGGTGATAAGGTTTGGGTGCATGGGGTGTAGTGTGAGTCACCGGTCATGGGGCTGTGCTGGTGAGGGGAGAGCACCCATGTAATGCAGTCTGGCTTACGCCCTTTTCCCGCCTTCCCATCCGTGCACTCCCATGGGCTCTGCACCTTCTCACCAGCCTTCAGCTTTCTACCTCTCAGTTCCTCGGCCTCTGCAGCCAGGGCTGCCACAGATGGTGCAGAAGCTCTCACTGGTCAGCTGCCCTCCTGAATCACCACTGTAGTCGCTCTCCTGTACCTTCTCCAACTCTTCCATGGAGCAGGGCTCATCTCGAGCTCCTCTAATCAGCCATACTCCTTGAAGCCCAGCATTGAAATGTTTGGTTTACTTTTTTCTTTGTTTGAAATATTTACATGGCTCCAAGGTTAAGTGTTCCAAACGAGGTCTGTTCAGAGATACAGGGCTCACTTGAAACTCTCAGAGATTTTATAGTTAATTTTAACTGCCAGCTGTTGTATTAGTTTATTATATATTTTTATCAATAAAGTTTACTTGAAGCTGTTTTTAGTGTAGAATAAGATTTGAGAAGAATTCTGCATGTCCCTTACCCCTTCATCCATTCAGAATAGTTTCTAATGGCAGAGAACAAACTTTCACAAAAACCATGGGTTTTCAACAGGTGGACTGGTACAAAAGAATTTGAAGACCAAGAAAGATTATGAGAAGTTGCAGCAGTCACTGAAATCTGGCGAGAAGTTACCATAATGACTTCTGTAAACTTTGACATTTTAACTGTCTCTTTGTTATGTTTGCCTCTAAAAATGAGAGTTGAGTTGTCATATTTAAGATACCTCCAAGTTTATAAATTTTAAAATTTTTTCCTCGTGAAATATAAAATGTATAAAGAAAAAAAAGCAACAATTTTCAAAGCTCATTTCAGCAGATTTCACAGATTGTTAAGGGTTACCATTCTACTGCTTTAGATTTTTCCTTCTATCTAGCTGGTCCAAAACCCTGGAGGTTAAAAGAAGTGTCAGTATAATGATTCAGCAGTCATACTGATTTGCCAATTTTTATTTTTTTTATAAGTCCTCCTTCTCCTCTGATTCTTTTCCAAAAATATAAGGAACTTTAGGCAATGCCCGTTCTGAATTATTCATGTTCTGAAGGTGTGTCAGGAGTATAGGATAGGGAAATGCAATTCGTTCATAATCTCAGAGAGGCTGGCCCCTCTCAGTTTCAGGAATTCTTTGACCTAGGTGGCCTTTTGGGATTACAGGTTTCAGGAAAGCAAACTCAGTGCATGAAACTTCTATAGAGTCTCAGTTTGAGCCTGAAGTGTTCTTAAGATTTAACAGGGGTGATGTTAGTTGGGATTTAGTAAACCATGGCAATTAGCACTATCTAACTGAAGCTTGCATAAGTGTCCCCTCCAGCATAGCCTCTTTACACAATTGATCTCCATTAGCCATGATGCCTTATTTTATTATGTTTCTTTTCCTCCTTTTGGTCGGAAAGGTGGTATCAATTCTACTATGCCAGGGCCATGCTCTTCACCAGGGGTCTTGCCCCACGTTGTCAGGGAGATTTTTGCCCCTGGGTGTCATGTCCCACATGTAGGGGGAAGGGTAATGGTGTTCCTTCAGAGTTGGGCTTAGAAAGAGGCCACAGCTGAGCAACAAATAAGGTTTCCTGGGAAACACTCTTAGGCCTCTTGATAGGTAGTATTTGCTTTTCAACTACAGAAATAAGTTTCATTAGGGTAAACCCCAAAATTCAGGGCTTGGCCTATTTTCTTGGGAGATCTCAATGGTTGAGAGGGTACCCAGGGTTTTCCAGATCAGAAAGTTTAATAGTTCCTTTTTTTTTCCTTTGGAGCCCCCAGGGACTCTACCAATACTTTTAAATTATCAGCCCAGCATTATATGAGATATATCCAAGGATTACATTAAGCTTTACAGAATTACATGGTCTCATTCTTTTTCTAGGCTCCAGGAGTTTGGTTTGTTTAAATGAAATATCCAGGCAGGTTGATTTACATTTTTGTTACAGAATATTTTTGTTCTAAACATAATAAACATCTCTACCTTTGATCTCATAAAATAGCTGAAGATTTAGAGTACATGCACTATCATCATTTACCCTGTATTCTGATTTACCAGTTTGGCTTCATTTTTTTTTAACTGTAACTGAGGACTGATCATTTTCTCGATTTCTTTGTCATTTTAGGTACCTATGCTCACTTTCAATTCTGCAGCACTCCATTTCCGGCTCTTAGGTGTTGCACAATCACTAAAACTTGCAGGGAAATGCCAGTTGATGCACACACAGCTTTGTGTCTCAGAATCTAGAAATACACTTACAACTTCACTAAGTGTGGCTGTTAGAAGGGCTTACAATCAAGTCTCTGATTTTCATAAAAGTATTTTCTGAAAGAGATCTTAACATATTTGTTCTTTTGTATTTGAAGAAATGTCTTTTCTGCTTTCAGTGTTGTTAGGATTTTCAGTGTGGTTTGAACAAACAACCAGATGTATGTCACTTTTCACAGCATGACACTTTTTCGCTGACCTCTGACCTGGGCCCTCCTCTGTCCCCATGTCTCCAAAATCAGCATTTCACTAGAGCTGTGCAAAAGCTCCTGATACCTGGTCATTCAACTAGCTTGATTCTTCTTCAGAATTATTCTGGTGATTCCAGATCTTCTGAGTTTCCATATGCGCTTTCAACAATCACGTCGATTACCAAAACTGCTGAGAATTTTTTTGGTTTTTCATTTTATCTCTATGTTAACTTGGGGAAAATGACAGCATCTCACTATTAAATAATCTTATCTGCATATATGGTATATCCTTCCACTGGAATCTTTGTAATATATATTAATATGGTATAACATTTTTATAGTGAATAGTTGCATTTGGTTTATTGATGTGATTGTAAATTATTGTATTTCATTTTGTGTCTTGCACATAGATGGAGATAAATTTATTTTCGTGTATTTAACATTTATTTCCTTAGTTTTGATTGGCTGATCCCTTTTTAATTTCCTACATTAGAAGCATAGATAACTGATTTTTACCTTATAATTTCTAATTCAGGTGTTTATATGTATTCATTTTTCTCCGAGTAGTTCTTTGGCAGTATTCTACAAGTTATATTAATACTTTTTTTAGTTCTGTCTATTTTCTAATTTCCCTTCTGAATTCTGATTTATGCTATTATTTGTTTAGAACCATATTATTTATAGCCAGGTATATATTTTGTATTGAGTTCTAGCATAATTCCACTGTAACCCGTGCACCTACTCAGTCAAGGGTCGACAAACTATGCCCTTGGGCCAAATTAGACCTGCCATTTGTTCATACAAATGATGTTTTATTGTAATACAATCATTTTAATTCATGTAAGCATTATATGAGACTGCTTCCTGTTAAAAAGACAGACTCAAGGAGTCCTGGCAGATACCATAAAGCCAGGTTCAGAGTAACTTTGTTGACCCTGATTTTAGTTATTTTAATCCTTTGGCATTTGTTGACACTCACTTAATAGCCCAGACCATGATCACTTCTGGAAACTATTCCTGGTGCTACCTAGAAGAAAATGAGTTCACTTGCTGAGTGCACTGTCCTGATACATTAGTGGGGTTGGGCTTTCACCCAGGTGTCCAGGAACTCTGTACCCCTCCATTTTTGTCATTGTTATGGTTGGTGGCATTGACATATTCTAACAGTCGTAGAGTAGAAAAATGTCAAGGTGTATCACAACGAGGGTAGACTTGACATGTTCTTCGGTTTTATACATTTTACTTTACAACTCTGATTCTATGTTTCTAGGTGTGTGGCAATTTGGAATCGTTATATCTTCCTGACAGAGTGGACTCTACAATTGTGAAATACCGTTTGGAAAACGCTGTTAAAGTACTTTTCCCTGAAACTTACTGTGGCCTATCTTTCTTAATTTGTGGCTTATAAGACATATCTTTGGTCATCCTTTTTTTTTCAGCCCTCTCTGTCCTTCTATTCACTGGTATCTCTCATAAGCCAAATATAATTAGTATTTCTTTTAGTTTATAAATACTGTCTGATAATCTTTGTCTTAGTATCTTTAGTTCATTTATATCTAATGCAATTGATGTTATAGTTTCATTTCTATCTATGATGTAAGTCTTTGTTTTCTATTATACTACGTTCAACTATTTATATTCTTATTGTTTTTCAGTAGTGGTGATTAAAGCCATGAGAATGTCAAATATTTCTTCTTCATATTCTAGAAATTATTGCTTGATGCAATGCTTAACATGTTTTTTATACTTGGAGATATCATACTGACTTGAAAACATTGCCATCTGTTCAAAATTCAGGATGGATTTTATAACAGCATTCCCGTAATGTTCCCACACAAAATGGTTCTCATTTTTCCACATTGAGAAGAGGTCATATAATTTACATTACACAGCCAGACCTCAGAGAAGGCCAGGTCATGCTGCCGAATCATTGCCTCTGCTGCCTAAGAAGAATCAGATGCACCTGTGGCCCCAAGGCCTAACCCCATGGACACTGGGCACCACGTCATTTCAGGCAATGTATTCTGCCGTGTCTGTCATTTTATGCCATCTCAGTCATATTAACATTTTTAGTAATTGTATTATTTTTCTTTTAAAGATGCTATTTGGCAAGCTGGCTAGTCTGCTCTCTATGGTGTTCATGGTACTGTCAGTGGAGGTGTAGGCTGTCTGGGGCTCTTTCTGTTTATTAAATTTGGGGGTTGGGGAAGCTTAGCTAAGATCACCCTAGAGCTGTGGAAAGGTAAAGTCGTGCAAATTGTCCTTGAATTGTAGAAAAGAGGTCATGCACATGCACTCTCCCGACTGTGTGCACGGGTTCATCATCAAATCTTGAGAAAGCTTGGCACTTTCAAATAAAATATCACAGAACTTAAAATCATTGGGTTATTTTCTTCCAAAGTTCATGATGGATAGAAGCCAAATCTGTATTTATTTTTAAAACTGTTTTATAGAATCTTTGGCTGCCTTCCATGAAATATCATAAGTAATTAAGCATTTGAATCATACTGTTTAAGTCAGTATTATCATAGAGTGAAAACATTGTAGATATTTCAGTATAAATTATAGATTGAAAAAATCTCCTTGGAAAGTTATGTTGTCTACTTTATTTGTTTTGTACATAAATAAAGCAGTTCTGTGATAGTTAATGACAGGTTGATTCTGGTAATAAACTACTTCTTTGCTAGTTTAAAAGATTATAAATCTGTGTTTTAGGTAAGGGAACATGCTGCAATGTTATTTCTGTCTTCCGGTTTCCTCTCAGTGAGCCCTGGGTCCTTTCGTGAATGGGTGTGTTTTCCAGCTCTGGTTCCACCATAATCCAAACCTGTTTCTCTGGCACCCCCACCACCTCCCACCCACACTTTTGCTGTTGGAAGGAGGAATATTTAAGTTTCCAGAAATGCAATTCCCCCACCCCATTTTCATAAACTTTGGAACATTGTGAGTCATCTAAAGCCAGCGGTGTAGGAGGCAGTGTGTGCAGCACTCGCACGGTGCCAAGGGGTTTTGGAGGCCGTGTGTGCAGCACTTACATGGAGACAAGGGGTTTGGGAGGGTGCTTGTGCAGCACTCGCTCAGTGCCAAGGGGTGTGGGAGTTCGCGTGTGCAGCACTTGCATGGTGCCAAGGGTGCTTCTCTTCTCCCCTGCTCCCCTGTCAGACTTCTTCTCCTCCACTTCCCTATCAGCTGCCTCTCTGTGCTACTCAGCTCCTGGCCCTGGGTAGGCAAGTGGGGCGACAGTGGCCGATGGGTCTGGAGATGGGAAGCAGAGGGGCCATGGGCCTGGCTGCCAGCCTGGGGTATCCTGCCCTTCCTCCTGACCCCATAGGTGCAACCCGGGCATGGAGCCTCTGGGAGCTGCAGCACAGGAGAGGTAGATAAGTTGGTGTCATGGGCTGACGAAGCCTTGCACCCGCCCAAGGGCACCCCTTAATGACCAATTTTACACTGTTTTATGTCAGGAGCAGAAGAAGCTACTACCCAATCAGCTAGTATTTCAGATGAATATTCGACTAGTCTGTGGCATGAGATTCTCGAGGCAGACCCCATGGTCAGATAGAAAGGTAAGATGAGGCCATGCCACGCCCTATCCCAGCCAGGGGTTGTGGTGTGCATGCCCCAGAGGGAGGACGTGGTGCAACCTCTTCTTCTCCTGGGCCAACAGGCACCAGGGGCCTGCCAAGGTCCTGCAGGAGGGCCCTGGGCTCACTCCCCCACATGCAATCCTGTGGCTGCAGGACACATTCCAAGGCTGCCTGAGAATGTGAGGGGGGTGGTCACTGTGTGGGCCCTGCAAGCAAAGCCAGGCATACCCTGAGTTCACGCTCACAACGCACTGAAAAAAAACAGTTTTGTGTTTTGAAATCATTTCAAACTTAGAGGACAGTTGCAAAAATAATACAAAACCCACAGAGAGAACTGCAACACCCCCCTCCAGAGACACAGGCCCATGAATTTTGAATATTTTGTCACATTTTCCATCCCTTTCTCCATCCCTCTTCCTTTCTCCCTCTTTCATTTCACCATCCATCCATCCATCCATCTGTCTATTTTCTAAACATTTCAGAGTACGTTGTATACATCATTAAAAAAGCATTTTAAAACGTGGACACTATTGCTACTAGAATGTGTTTCTCTGTAATGTTCTGTCAGGGTGTTAAGTTGTACAACACTGAGAAAAATGTTTTCTGAGCCATTTGTTTCTCAGCATTTGCTCTTTAAGAGCCCAGAGCTCCCCGTGGGATTGGAGAGGTGCCAGTGGCCCATGCCACCACGTGTTGTAGCATGTCATTGTGTGTTGTCATGTGGGCACCCTTGGGTGGCAGTTGGCAGGATGTGCAGGGGCTGTGTCTTGGAGGCGTGGAGGGCTGGGACACAAGACTGCACTTTTGTCATGTCTCTGTGTAAGCAGACACCATGTGTTGCAGGCCTGCGGCAATGAGGAGACAGGCTGTGCTGGGGTGAGGGGCCTTCTCCAAGGAGGGGCTGGGGTGGGCACTGGCTGGAGGGAACAGAGACCCTAGGTGGGCAGGTAGCAGCATGCTGGCAGCGTGGAGTGCAAGGGGAGTAGGCAAATGGTACCAGTCATGCCAGGTGGGGCCACTTGTGCCCTGGGGTGTCAGCCTTTGTCCCAAGAGCAATGGGTCAGTGGCATTTTTAGGAGTGATATACACACCCAGATTTTGAGAAGTGCATCCAGGGTCCATTAGGGAAGCTTAGCGACTCTTCCAGAGACATTGGAGCGTGGCATGGACTCTGGTGGGACCATGGACTGGGTGGGGCAGAGAGCAGAGAGACTCAGCAGCCTGGGAGAGTCAGGACCATCTGGACCGGGGCGTGGTTTGGAGAATTTGCTTCCAGACACCCTGGGATTACACTTTTTAGCAAGGCCTGGTGCATGGAGGTGGTGTAAGGGCTGGAGGAGCCCCTCCCAGGTCTGCTGGTGCATGCTGGTCCTGGGGTGGGGTGGGAGAGAGAAGACAGGGAGGCCAGGATAGGGTCGGGGATGCCGGATTGGGGCAGGGAGTCCAGGAAGGGCCTAGGAGACCAGAGGGGGGCGGGGAGGCCGGAGGGTGGTGGAGAGGTG
>PVIY010033432.1:0-27881 GCA_004026745.1 Myrmecophaga tridactyla
AGAATGGAATATTTTCAACACCAAAAGAGCCCCCCCTCTTGGGGGTCCACATCCCCACCCCACCGCCTTGGATTTTGTGGCAATTGTTTCCTGGGTATTCTTCCTATTTGTCCCACCTGTACATGCATTCTTAATCACTATATTTAGTTTGACCCATTCTTGAACTCTATATACATGCAGTCTTGCCTTGTGTATGTGATTGTTTTGTGCTTCCCATTCAACATTGTGCCTGTGTGATTCATCCACACAGCTGTGTGTAGCTGTGATTTTTCATTTTTATGCTGTATAGCGATATTCCATTATATGAATAACTACAAATGTATCCATTAATAGGCATTTGACTTATTTCCAATTTGGGGTATTACACTGCTTTCAATATCTTGGACATTTATTTTGGTGCTTACATGCAAGGGTTTCTTCAGGATACAGCTCCAGGAATGGAGTTGCTGGGTCATAGGGTTTGTGTGTCTTTAATTCGACCAGATAACGCCAAACCATTTTTCAAAGTGGGCATAGTGATATGTATCCCACTGGGGGAGCTGAGACTTCCCATTGCGCAATATCTTTGCCAGTGTTGGTATCGTCAGACTTTTCCGTTTTTACAAATATGATTGATGTGTACTGGCATTTCATTATGGTTTTAGTTTGTATTTCCATCTTGGTAGTGATGTTCATTCAGCATTTTTCCATAAGTTTATTTGGTCATCCGGATTTCTTCTTTAGTGAAACACCTACTCAAGTCTTTACCCTTTTTTTCTAATGGATTGTTTGTCTTTATTTTATTGCTTTGTAAAGTTCTTTATGAATTCTGGATATAAGTCCTTTGTTGATTGTTATGTGTTGCAAGTAATATAATAAAATCACACAAGTTGGAAATTTTCCATCTTCAGTAATTTCTGCTTCATCTTTGTGCTAACAAGTAAGTAGAAATAGATAGAAAGACGAGGACATGCATACATGACTTCAAATTAACCCTGTCCTTCCCTTCTTCTCCCCAGGTGTTATTATTGTCCCCAGTGCTGGTGTCGGCATTGTCCTGGGAGGCTATATTATTAAAAAATTGAAACTTGGTGCAAGAGAATCTGCAAAACTAGCAATGATCTGCAGTGGTGTGTCTTTACTGTGCTTTTCAACCCTATTTATTGTTGGATGTGAAAGTATTAACCTAGGGGGCATAAACATCCCTTATACAACAGGGTAAGTACATTTGAAGAGCCACTTCATGTCATTATAATTTAAGTGCAAAGTCCTGCAGTGTTTATATACCACTGGTCAGACTGGTGCCCTGGATCCCAAACTGTCCCCAAGCAGAGCATGTGCTCTTAGAGGGCAGAGGCACGGTCTTTCCTTATTCTAGGCCCTTTCTGACCTTTGCAGAGTGTCCTCCTTAGCATCTGATAACAGCAGATGAGGAAATCCTTGTTGAAATAATAAACATGGTTACTTTTTAATGTAATGTTTTGAATAGATATGGCATTTCCATTGAATGGTATTCATTGAATGGTATTCGGTGGAAATGCTGTGCACAATGGAAAGTCTTCCACTTACTCAAGACCTCCATCTACTGTTTCCCCCACCCCCTCCAACCAAAAGCAGACCAGGTAATCTCTTTTATTTTTTGATTATCTTTCCAGGGCTGCTTTATGCAATATATAAGAAAATATGAGTATGTATTTTTAATTTTCTCTCTTTTGCATCCAAAAAGTAGCGTTCTATACGTATTTTTTAAAAATGTAACAATATACTTTGGGAATCTTTTGGTATCACTAATAATAGTAAAGAGAATATCTAACTCTTCTATTGACCCTACTGCATGCTAGGTGTTCTTTTAAGTTAATATATGTATTAACTCATGAATCCTCCTGGCGACCCTATAAGGTAGGTGCTATTATTATTTCAATTTTATAGATGGTAAAACTGTGGTTCAGCTCACATGTAACCCGTTGTGTGATGATAAATGTTTAACAAATAGCTCTCCCTAAAAACATCGGGCCTCAGTTTGTAGCATTTACTGATTTCTGTGGCATAAATGTTCCCACTTCAGCCGACCTCAAACCACCGACTTGATGCTGAGCAACTGAGTCAGATGCTCAACATTTTATCCAGTTTTTCAATCACAAAGACATAAATAGCCTAGTCAAGAGCACAGATGATAATAAAAGGTGGTAAAATAATCCGAAGGTGATGATGAGTTTTGAGTATTATCTTTGTTTTTAATGTATTTTATTTAATTGTACGTTAATATGATTTAAATTTTAATAATGGCCCTGTTAAACAAGCAGTTGGCAAAATCCCTGAGAATTTAACAGTCAGATCTTATGATCCGGCATGGCTCCCCTCCAGCACCGTGCCGGGTGTAACCCAGGACATAATCCCAGACTCAACCCCAAGGCATCTGGCCACAGAGTGTGTGTCTTTAAGCACTACTATTTAACCACTGTTAGCATTCTGCTTTCTTCCATTTTGTAATTTAACCAGTCCCCAATTGATAGATAGTTGGGTTGTTTTCAGTCTTGGTGATTAAAAACAGTGGTGCAATAAATAGCCTCAAGCATCTGTCGTTTCCCTTAAGTGCTGCCCATTGGTAGGATGAATTCCCAGAAGTGAGATTACAATAAATCTTGCCAAATTTCCTCCACAGGTGTTTTACCAAGTTTTACCCCCACCATTCTATTTTCCATTTATTTTTGCTCTCTCAGTTAGAAGCTTCCCTCAAATTTGCAGTGACCCTTACCTCCCCTTAGTATCAGAGAATGAAAATTTCGAAAGCTAAGTAGTTGCTCTATATGGCATAGGGCTTACATAAGGATTGCACTTTAGGATTGGAGTGGGCAGCTGGCATTTCACTGGGTCCTCGTGTCAGAAACTGAGGTCCTATCTCTAGGTGCTTCACTTCCTCAAGAGAAGAGTGTTCTTATCTTTTGCTGGGGCTGTGTTGGGGTAGGTAACAGAGTTATAGGCTTAGGGGCTAGGGTTCTATAGCTGGTTGTGGGGAGGGGCCCAGATCCCCACTGTTCAGTTGCAAACTTTCACATGATTCCCCTATTGTCATAAAGATCTCCTTTATGTGTGGTGCTCTTAAGTCCAGAGTCTTTAGTTTACTTTCTCCAGAAAATAGGGTATGGGAGGCCAGTAGTTACCTGACTAAGTAGTGTGGGGATGGAAACCTGCTTAAAATCATACCATTTGCACCATCACTATCTTGAATTGTTTTTCCTTGAGTACTAAGGTTCTTTTCTTTTTTTGCCCTCACTACTTGCCTTTTTTAATGGTCATATATTTTTTAAGCTCTCAGTCATACTTTCTGTTTTATTGAATCCTCTTTTTCCCTGGAACTTTTATCCTCCTGCTTCAATTTGGACTGGTTACCCTCTTGACATAACTTGGGACTTCCTTTCATAGATTTCTTCAATTGCATCCACTAGTGTATGTGTTTATTAATGTCTCCTTTTGCCAAAGTAAATCCTCAGGTAACTTCTTAGGAAAGGGTACATGGGAAGAGATACTTCCTAAGCCTGCAAGTATATTAAAGTATCTTTATTCCTCTCTCACATGTAAGTGATAGTTTGATTGGATATAGACTCCTCAGTTAAAACATTGTTGTTTAATTTGTAAGCTGCTGGAATAATATACCAGAAATGGAACGCCTTTCAAAAAGGGAATTTATGAAGCTGCAAGTTACAGTCCTAAAGCATGAAAATGTCCAAGTTAAGGTACCAACAAGAGGTTTCCTTCACTCAAGAAAGGCTGATGCCATTTGGAACCGCTCTGTCAGCCGGGAAGTCTTGTGGCTGTCATCTGCTAGGGTCTTTGGGTTCTAGACACCTCTCTCAGCTGGTAGGGCACATGGTGACATCTGCTAGCTTTCTCTCCACATTTCATAAGGCTTCCCTGGAGGCATCTTCCTTCTGTATCTCCAAAGTTCTCTGGCTATGTGGGGGCTGTTGGTTCTGTTGGTGCTAAAGCTTTTTCCAAAATGGTTTCCTCTCAAAGGGCTCCAGTAAGTAATCCCACCCTGACTGGGTAGAGACACATCTCCATGGAAACCATCTAATCAAAAGTTACCACTCACAATTGGGTGGGTCACATCTCCATGGAAACAATCAGAGGTCCTGCTCAGCGATATTGAATGAGGATTAAATAACATAGCTTTTCTAGAGTACACAACAGATTTAAACTGGCACAATTGTTTTCCTGGGAACTTTGAAGCCGTTGCTTTGTCTTTTAGCATTTAATGCAGCTGATATGAAATTTAATTCCAGAACTAGTTCTCATTTCTTTGTGGAGAACTTTATTTGGAAATTTTGAAGATATTTTATTCAAGGTGATCAGAAATTTCCTAAGGAAATTTCATGAAGGCTTTTCCCTTCAGATCTGGTATTGGCTAGATCCTTATAATTGTAGTTCTCAGAGAGGGCTTTCCTCATTGCCCGGTCTAAGGAAGTCCACTCTCCCAGTCATTCTTTATCATAGTACCCCTCCTTAGTTTCCTCACAGCACTTAACACTATGTAAAATTATCTGGTTTATTTGCCTTATCATTTTCTGTTGCTAAAATATGAGCTCCTTGAGGACACTATCTATGTAATAATTGTATCCCAACTATCTAAAGCAATGCCTGGTATATATTGAATGAATGAATGAAGGTCTCAGCACAGGACTTTGTTCATTCATTGCACTAGTTGTTGTCTGAATTCTCTTAACTTAACACATCTTCTTTACCTCAAGGAAATTTTGTTACTATCCCTTTCTTCATTCTCTCCCCTCCATTTTCTTGTTTTTCTCCGTGATTCCTGTCAATAAGATTTTGGACGTTACAGACTGGTTGCCTCTGTGTTCTATTTATTCCCTAAAGATAAATTTTTAATTTTGACCATAACTTTTCCCTTCATTGTATTCCGAGTGTTCCCTTTTATAGCATCATGATGTCTTGGGAAGTACTGTCTTATTGACTTTCTCTACCTATATAATCAGATTTTTTTTTTTTTTTAATTTTGTTTCTGGTGCCTATAATTTTTTTTTTTGGTCTTAAGGGTCAGTTTTTCTGTTTGTTTGTACTGGGCTTTTATCTCTATGTTTCTAGTTGTGTCCATTTGCTGAGATCCGTGGTCGCTTCCCGAGTGAGTAACTACTGTGGATAGTCTATTTTGGGGGTAAGGCTATTGGCCAGATGGATTTTTCTCCTTACTGGAACTTTTGACTTAGAGCTCTGTGTGGTGCTGCATGGGGCAGCTTATGTCTGCTGGAAAAGTACTCAGGAGGCTCAGCAAGTAGAAGGTGACCATATGAGTCAAGATTCAGTCAGGAAGATACATTGCTGAAAGTATTATGGGAATAAACATTTTAAGGTGAGAATCAGAGGAAGAGAAAATTGTGCAAATAAATGTGGAAAGAACCGGGGGAAATAAAGTGTGGAAGGAGGAAGCTGGAGAATCAGGGAAACAGTCAGTCATCCTTATCTGCCCAGAGTCTGGCAAGGTGGACATGTTGTGTTTGGCTGTGGATGGGACCACTTGGCTAGACCTTGTGTTCCAGTGAGGCCAGCACTCATTGAGGAGCTGTGCAGAGAGGGAAGCTGAGTGAGGACAAGCTGGACTTGACAGGACACATTGAGCCCATCTGTAATTGTGAACCTGGAACTCCTGAGAGGAATGGCTTTGACTTTCCACCCACGTCCTGCTTCTTGCCCGAGTTCTTCTCTGGACCTACAGGAGCCTGAAACCAAATGGGGAAGGGGACTTGGGGCATGCAGTTTCCAGCCTCAGATGGGAGCAGTTGTGCCAGGATGACAACGCACAGTCCTACCTACTGACTGTCAGGTCACAGGCCTTAGCCCCTAACTCAAATACAAGAATGAGGAGCATTGATTTTGAGTTATCAGTGTCTAGGGTGAAAGCTTTAGCTTTCTAAATTTCTTCTAATTTCTTTAGAGAAGTGCTTTTGGATGGATTTCTGGGCCCTGAATTGGGATAGGGTGGAGTCCCATTGTTTTCTACTTGACATCTTACTTTTGCCCCTATCACATGTGTTGGCGTTAAGCTCAGAGCTTTGGGAGGTTCCTTTGGGCAAGCTCCTCTTCCTCCTGCCCCTTTCATATAAACTCAGTCCTGTTCAATTTCTTTTGTCATAAAATGTGACGTCACTCTTGCTATTTCTCTTTGCTGTTATGGCTTTATTCCTTTTCATTTTTCTCTTTTTATTTCAAGTGTATTTTCAGAAGGAATAAAAGGCAGACTCGGTCTTTCTGCTTTTAAACTCCAAGTCCCCTAACTTTTATAGTCCTTGCTTAGCACCACATCTGACCTGCCAATCCTGCACCAACTACTTCTGGACTTCCCAGCACTACTGGGAAAAGTTACATAATTGTGCTGATTGGCTCCATTATAAATTTATGAGTTCCAATCTTAGCAGGCCCTCATCTTTGCTGAGCAATCCATTTACTTAGCCCTAGTCAGCTTCCTTTCCCATTCCCCATGATGGAAGTTGATTTTCTCACCCCTTTCTTCAAGTCCTTTACCTTACTGTAGTCTTAGTTTTCTTAGCAGACAACCTAGCATTCCATGTTAGTGAGAAAACAGAGGTCCCAAGAATGAGCCCTCAGGACTTCATTCAGTTTGTCAAAGATAGTATTATTTTCAGAGGCAAACACTGACCCCGTCATTTTTTAGCTGTGTGACTTTGCCCCCAAAAATTACCTAATATTAATGGATCTTGGTTTCTTCATTTGTAAAATTGGTGATATTGCCAATCTCACCTCATAAAAGCAAATTAAACTCAAACATATGCAGTTATAAAGAAATGAAAATAATCCAAAGGGTAAACATAAAAAGTAAATGTCTCCTTCTCATATCCTCATAAATGTTGTTGGTTTGATTATGAGGATTGTATGATAAAAGGGCTCTGATCCTTCCTAGCACAGAGCCTAGCACTTAGGATGTGTTGAACAGGTTAGTTCCTTGTTTTTATTCCCTTCCCTTCTAGATTATGCAAATCAACTCCCTTTTCTTCTTTAAAAGAGGAATGGATCTACCTCTGCTCATGAGTGTTACTCCTCTAGTGATGCTGGAGCTAGGAAGAACTTGATGTAAATATACATCTTATTTTGTAAATCTGTGACTTATGTATACTCTCATTTAATTGTCTTTAGCAAAGAAAATCAACTTGATTAGGCATTCTGGAAGCTGCTTGTTTTAGTATTTGCAGCCTGACTTCAACAGAGCTTATGAATTATCAAAAGAAAACTCATTTCCATGGAGAGTTTTCTCTGGCCCCCCAAGTATTTCTAGGAAGATAGTCTTGAGAGTGAAGTAGTGTAAACACTTCTGGGTGGTACAGCTTCACAGGCGAACTGCTTGTCAAGTGATGTCCATACCTTTGGATAAAGAAAAATGGGACCCTTTTTCCGAGCGGGGCAGGGGCTGTGTTTCAGCCTGCCTTCGTGCTCTCGTGCACTGCACAAACTGCTCAATAGCATGTGGTTGGCCTGCCTAGAAAGAATTCTTACCTGTTCAGCATGACTTTGAGATTTGCCTGTGGGATATTTTTCTCCTTTAAAGTCAGTAAAGGGAATGGCAGTGAAGAGAGGAGTCCTGGTTAGACACCTGGTTGTCTCAGGTATGACGATGGTCTTTTGTATTCTTACTTATCTTATAGCATTGTTCTGTTGTTAGTATTATAATCCCCATGTTGCAATTAAATGGAAGTTTAGAGATGAAGTGATTGACCCTAAATTATCAGTTGAACTGAATCAACCAAGTTTATCTGATTCCATAGTTTGTGTTCTTTCTGAACACCCCCCTGAGGTGCTATTTGAAATTTCGTGTTTCCTATAGCATGTGCCTATACGCACATAGCACCTCCTTACTAAGAGAGTGACAGAGCAGGTGTCCACTTCTTTCTGTTTTCTGATATTCAGCACTAATGAGTTACAAGCATTTAACTAAGTGTTTGGTGCACCTACTATGTGCTCTGCATCTCTCAAAGAGCCGGTCTAGATTTTCACCCTGGCTTTGCCACACACTGTGACTACAGGCAAATAACCTAATCCTTCTGTGTTTGGTTTCCAGTAACTTTAAGATAAGGATACAGATAGTATCTACCTTCTAGAATTGATGTGAGGATAAAATGAAGTACTTGGTAAGTTCCTAAAGCTCTCTGTGCCTCAACTGTATCACTAAGATGGAGTTAATAATAGTAATTGTCTCAGGATCACAGAGGGGTTGAAATAGGTTAAAATGCATAATTAGCAATCAATAAATGATAACTAATAATTTTTGTCGGTTTTATAGGGGAAAGGTTCAGAGAGGTTGAATAGCTTTCTTGAAGACGTGCAGCTTAAAAATGGCAGAGCTAAGTAGGATTTGAACCCAGGTTTCTCTGCTTCTGAATGTAATGCTTTTTATTAAGCAATTCTGAAAGAAGAATTAAAAAAACAACTTCACAAAGAAGAAAGCACAATTGTATCAGCCAATTCCATTCACTGGAGTCTGTGAGGGACTCCAGATTCAGCAGCATTTTCTGACATTAAAGGAGTTAATGACTGAACCTCTTTGTCTTGGCAAGGTACCCGTGTGGAACCTGAGTGCTTGAGACAGGGCAGGGATGATTCAGAAGGAAAAAATTCTTCCTGTAGAGCCAAGATAGAGTCACTGTCTTTTCACGGAGTGACCCTGATGTGTTCTTAGTGGTTCCCTTAGAAAATGTGGATTTGAAATCTGATGAATTTTCATTGTGAAAGACCCTAGGAGTCCTGGCCCATTCCCGAATCAAGTAATTGCAGTCTTCCCCAAACTCTTCCTGCAGTTTAATTAGGAAATGTTTCCTTCCCCTCTGCATCTGTTGAACTATATTTTGCCTGGGTTCTAATTCTCTTGCAGCCAAAAAAGCTGAGCTTTAGCATGAAACTCTGTGGTTAGGTAATATTTTATTTTAATACATTGGGTAATGTGAGTTACTGCTTTTCACGCTCCCATTTTTCAAATAATTTTTAAAAATGGGGTTAAATCTGATGTCTATGTGCAGAATTTTAAACCAGTACTAAGCCTTGATGACTCATTTAATATTTCTAGCTTTATAATCTTTCATTTATCAAGTGTCATCGTTTTGAACTTAAAGTAAAATCTGTTATATCATCTTCTGGTTTAGTGACTTGAACAACTAGGCCGAAACTTTTCCAGGGTTGAGCTACACAATGACAGGAAGTGTTCTTTCTGTTTTCCCATCTGAGCATGGGCATGCTGAGCCCCTAAGGGCCACTCAGCTTCAAAATCTCAGAGGCTGAGCCTTTCCCCTTAAGTTACTTCTCTCAGGAATGGTTTTATTCCCTGTTAGAATTAAGACTATAGAAATTAATTAAATTTACTCTGTTAACTCAGACCTTTGCCTTCCCTTCCCTTCCCTTAAGTGCATCTCCTTGTCCTTGTCACCAGGCTTCATCTTGCCATCTTATAATATGGTGTATTTATATAGCACGCTGGTGGAAACTGCCCCAGTGACTGGCATTTCTGGACAAAACATACTTACAATTCGTGATTGAACCATTCATCTCATCACTTGTGTTCATGGACAGTTTAACCTACTGAGGATTTTTTTTCCCTATTCTTTTGGCACCCTTCAAAATTGAAAACAATAGTCACAACTTTCATGTAGCTAGGCTTCTAATACGGCTCTGCTGTTCCGTATATTATCATCTGTTTCCCTTAGCTGATAATCCTTGCTGTCCCCTCTGTAGGCAGGAGAGGTATTTACAGCCATATTGTATGTATCAAAAGAATGAAGTTGGGAGAGATGAAATGATTTGGCCCAAGAGCATATAGCTACCAAATGGTGGGCCTGAAACTAAATCTCAGGCTAGTTCTTTTCTGTAGAAGTAAATTAGAAAATGACTTGGCTTCTTCCTCTTTGAAAATAAAAACTTCGTGGAGGCCTTTTATACTCTTCCCATTTGTGTTTGTTTTGCTTTTTTCCATTAATGCTTCTGCCACATGTGACAAGAACGCATCAGCATTTTATGTGTGAGGCACAGTGCTGGACACTGCATGTGCATTAAGTCCTTGAATTCCAGCAGCTATGTGATAAGAACATTATATTCCTCATTTTACAAATGTGAAACCTAAGGTTGGCAGGACTTGTGAATTGTGGATATGGAATTGATCACAGCGCTTTCTTTTTCTTTTTTTTTTTTTTTAAATTTTATTAATAAAACCAATCAACATACATGAACATTTTTTCATCACATAGTTGTATATTCATCATCATGCTCATTTCTTAGAACATCTGCATCAATTCAGAAAAAGCAATAAAAAGAAAACAGAAAAAAATTCATACATACCATACCCCTTACCCCTCCCATTCACCGATCACCAGCATTTCAATCTACTAAATTTATTTTAACATTTATTCCCCCTATTATTTATTTATTTTTAATCCATATTCTTTACTTGTCCACCGATAAGGTAGACAAAAGGAGCATCAGACACAAGGCTCTCACAACCACATATTCACACTGCGACAGCCATATCATCATACAATTATCTTCAAGAAACATGGCCACCAGAGCACAGCTCCACATTTTCAGGCAGTTCCTTCCAGCCTCTCCATTATACCTTAACTAAACAGGTGATATCTATTTAATGCGTAAGAATAACCTCTGGATAACCTCTTGATTCTGTTTGGAATCCCTCAGACACTGACCCTCCATTCTGTCTCATTTCGCTCTTCCCCTACTTAATTGAGAAGATTTTCTCAACCCCTTGATGCTGAGTTCCAGCTCACTCCAGGATTTCTGTCCCACGTTGCCAGGAAGTTCCACACCCCTGGGAGTCATGTCCCACATAGACAGGGGGGAGGGCAGTGAGTTTGCTTGTTGTGTTGGCTGGAGAGAGGCCACATCTGAGCAACAAAAGAGGTTCTCTTGGGGGTGACTCTTAGGCCTAATTTTAAGTACGCTTGACCTATCCTTTGTGGAGTTAAGTTTCATATGAACAAACCCCAAGACTGGGGGCTCAGCCTATTGCTTTGGTTGTCCGCACTGCTTGTTAGAGTATCAAGAATTCAACTTGGGGAAGTTAAATTTTCTCCCTTTCTCACCATTCCCCCTAGGGGACTCTGTAAATACTTCCCGATTCACTGTTCAAATTGCTCTGGGATTTATCTGGGCATCACCTGGACAAACCTACAAAATCTCATGCCCTACACAAGGTTCCAAGTGCTATGGTGTTCAATTAAGCTGTCCACATAAGTTATATTAGGAAATGCACTAGTGAAAATATAAATTTTGTACCAAATAAACATTTTTTGTTGTCTCACACATATGTTAAAGTTTTAAAATATTAATTACCATCTATTTTCAACACCCTGCATTAATGACATTCCTTTGTTCTTCCTCATGCAGAAACATTTTTAAATTTGCACATTTAGTCACTATCATTATACACTCTAGGCATTCCTAGATTATACCATCTCAGTGTTTATTGTCTATCTTTCCTTCTGATTTCATTTGTGCCCCCAGGCCTCCTCCCTCTATCATTCTCACATTCAGCATCATTCAGTCTTGTAACATTATTGTATTACAGTTAGGAAGTATTCTGCTATCCATTTTTGAATTTTTACAATTAGACCCGTTGCACAATCCCTTCAGCTCCAATTACCCAATATCTACCCTATTTCTATCTCCTGATGGTCTCTGTTACCAACGAAATATTCCAAGTTTATTCACTAATGTCAGTTCATATCAGTGAGACCGTACAGTATTTGTCCTTTTGTTTCTGGCTAATCTCACTCAGCATAATGTCCTTAAGGTCCATCCATGTTGTTACATACTTCATAACTTTCTTCTGTCTTAAAGCTGCATAACATTCCATCGTATGTATATACCACAGTTTGTTTAGCCACTCATCTGTTGATGGACATTTTGGCTGTTTCCATCTCTTTGCAATTGTAAATAATGCTATTATAAACATTGGTGTGCAAATGTCCATTTGTGTCCTTGCCCTCATGTCCTTTGAGTAGATACCTAGCAATGGTATTGCCAGGTCATATGGCAATTCTATATTTAGCTTCCTGAGGAACCACCAAACTGCCTTCCACAGCGGTTGTACCATTTGACATTCCCACAACAGTGGATAAGTGGCCCTCTTTCTCCACATCCTCTCCAGCACTTGTCATTTTCTGTTTTATTAATAATAGCCATTCTGGTGGGTGTGATGTGATATCTCATTGTGGTTTTGATTTGCATTTCTCTAATGGCCAGGGAAGTTGAGCATCTCTTCATGTGCCTTTTGGCCATTTGTATTTCCTCTTCTGAGAAGTGTCTGTATCAAGTCTTTTTCCCATTTTGTAATTGGGTTGTCTGTCTTTTTGTTGTTGAGTTGAACAATCTCTTTATAAATTCTGGATACTAGACCTTTATCTGACATGTCATTCCCAAATATTGTCTCCCATTGTGTAGGCAGTCTTTTTACTTTCTTGATGAAGTTCTTCAATGTGCACAAGTGTTTAATTTTGAGTTGTTTCCATTTATTTATTTCTTTCTTCAGTGCTCTTGCTTTGGGTGTAAGGTCTAGAAAACCACCTCCAAGTATAAGATGTATAAGATATTTTCCTACATTTTCTTCTAACTTTTTTATGGCCTTAGATCTAATGTTTAGATCTTTGATCCATTTTGAGTTAACTTTTGTATACAGTGTGAGATATGGGTCCTCTTTTATTCTTTTGCATGTGAATATCCAGTTCTCTAGGCACCATTTATTGAAGAGATTGTTCTGTCCCAGGTGAGCTTGACCTTATCAAAGATCAATTGTTCATAGATGAGAGGGTCTATATCTGAACACTCTATTTGATTCTATTGGTCAATATATCTATCTTTATGCTAGTATCATGCTTTTTTGACCACTGTAGCTTCATAATATGCCTTAAAGTCAAGTAACGTGCAACCTCCGACTTCATTTTTTTTTTGTCAGGATACTTTTAGCTGTTTGGGGCACCCTCCCCTTCCAGATAAATTTGGTTATTTGTTTTTCTATTTCTGGAAAGTAAGTTGTTGGGATTTCAATTGGTATTGCATTGAATCTGTAAATCAATTTAGGTAGAATTGACATCTTAACTATATTTAGTCTTCCAATCCATGACCACGGTATGCCCTTCCATTTATTTAGGTCTTCTGTGATTTCTTTTAACAATTTCTTGTAGTTTACTTTGTATAGGTCTTTTGTCTCTTTGGTTAAATTTATTCCTAAATATTTTATTCTTTTGGTTGCAATTGTAAATGGAATTCGGTTCTTGATTTCCCCCTCAGATTGTTCATTACTAGTGTATAGAAACACTACAGATTTTGAGTGTTGATCTTGTAACCTGCCACTTTGCTGTACTCATTTATTAGCTCTAGTAGTTTTGCTGTGGATTTTTTTGGGGTTTTTGACATATAGTATCATATCATCTGCAAACAGTGAGAGTTTTACTTCTTCCTTCCAATTTTGATGCCTTGTATTTCTTTTTCTTGTCTAATTGCTCTGGCTAGAACTTCCAACACAACGTTGAATAAAAATGGTGATACTGGACATCCTTGTCTTGTTCCTGATCATAGGGGGAAAGTTTTTGGTTTTTCCCCATTGAGGATGATATTAGCTGTGGGTTTTTCATATATTCCCTTTATTATGTTGAGGAAGTTCCCTTCTTCCTATCCTTTGAAGTGTTTTCAACAAGAAAGGATGTTTAATTTTGTCAGATGCCTTTTCTGCATCAATCGAGATGATCATGTGGTTTTTCTGCTTTGATTTGTTGATATGGTGTATCACATTAATTGATTTTCTTATGTTGAACCAGCCTTGCATACCTGGGATGAATCCTACTTGGTCATGATGTATAATACTTTTAATGTGTTGCTGGATTCGACTTGCAAAAATTTTGTTGAGGATTTTTGAATCTATATTCATTAGAGAGATTTGTCTGTAGTTTTCTTTTTTTTGTAATATCTTTGTCTGGCTTTGGTATGAGGGTCATGTTGGCTTCATAGAATGAATTAGGTAGCTTTCTCTCCTCTTCAATTTTTTTGAAGCGTTTGAGCAGGGCTGGTACTAATTCTTTCTGGAATGTTTGGTAGAATTCACATGTGAAACCATCTGGTCCTGGAGTTTTCTTTTTGGGGAGCTTCTTAATTTCTGATTCAATTTCTTTACTTGTGATTGGTGTGTTCAGGTCGTATGTTTCACTTCAAGTCATAGTTGGTTTTCATGCCTTTCTAGGAAGTTGTCCATTTCATCTACATTGTTGTATTTATTAGCATAAAGTTGTTCATAGTATCCTGTCATTACTTCCTTTATTTCTGTGGGGTCAGTGGTTATGTCTCCTCTTCCATTTCTGGTGTTATTTATTTGCATCCTCTCTCTTCTTATTTTTGTCAGTATTGCTAAGGGTCCATCAATCTTATTGATTTTCTCATAGAACCAGCTTCTGGTTTTATTGATTTTCTCAATTGTTTTCATGTTTTCAATTTCATTTATTTCTACTCTAATCTTCATTATTTCTTTCCTTTTGCTTGCTTTTGGGTTAGTTTGCTGTTCTTTCTCTAGTTATTCCAAGTGGACAATTAATTCCTTGATTTCTGCCCTTCCTTCTTTTTTGATATAGGCATTTAGGGCAATAAATTTCACTCTTAGCCCTGCCTTTGCTGTGTCCCATAAGTTTTGATATGTTGTGTTTTCATTTTCATTTGCCTCGAGATATTTACTGTTTTGTCTTGTAATTTCTTCCTTGACCCACTGGTTGTTTAATAGTGTGTTGTTGAGCCTCCACATATTTGTGAATTTTCTGGCACTCTGCCTATTATTGATTTCCAACTTCATTCTTTATGATCTGAGAAAGTGTTTTGTATGATTTCAATCTTTTTAAATTTATTGAGACTTGTTTTGTGACCCAGCATATGGTCTATCCTTGAGAATGATCCATGAGCACTTGAGAAAAAGTTGTATCTTGTTGTTGTGGCGTGTAATGTTCTACAAATGTCTGTTAAGTCTAGCTCATTTATTGTATTATTCAAATTCTCTATTTCTTTATTGATCCTCTGTCTAGGTGTTCTGACCATTGATGAAAGTGGTGAATTGAAGTCTCCAACTATTATGGTAGATGTGTCTATTTCTCTTTTCAGTGTTTTCGGTGTTTGCCACATGTATCTTGGAGCATTCTCATTCAGTGCATAAATATTTATGATTGTTATGTCTTCGTGCTGAATTGTTCCTTTTATTAATATGTAATATCCTTCTTTGTCTCTTTTAACTGTTTTATATTTGAAGTGTAATTTGTTGGATATTCGTATAGCTACTAGCCCCATCGTTTTTATAGTAAGATGTTATGTGTGATTCTCAGACTTGTGGCTTGGACTGTGCAGTTAGTTATAAGGTATTTGTCAGTGGGTCCCTGTGCCTTTTTTGAAATTAACACTACATTGACTCATGGGTTAACATGAGCCTTTTTATTTGGAAGCCTGCCCCGGAAATGGTATTGCTTGTTGAAAGAGAATAAACAGTCTCTTTGCACAAGAGTTATTTGAACTGTAGGCGGTCTTATGTACTTTATAACCTAATGTTGGAATACTTCAAGCTACTGAGAGTTGCTTAGTTTAACTCAGGTTTACAAACATTCACGATTAATGTAATGCTATCCATTTTCCAAAGAATGGATGACAAGCAAGATATTATTATTCTTAAGAATGACTTCTTGTTTGGTCAGCACAATAGAAGGGATTAACCATGTTAGCATCTTCCTTCTTTGTGCCACTATCACCTTTTCCCCTGAATGACTTTCTAGTGGATACATTCTTCCTTCATTGTTATATATGTTTGTTGCCTGAACTGAGTTTTTTAGAAGTGTTCATATTTTATCATTTCTTTATATCAAATATCATGATCTTGTAGGAAAACAAGACAAACCCAAGGGTGATCTTGGACTGTGCTTCTGTTTCTTGAACTCAGGAAAGATTCTGCCTTCTTGTAATCAGCATACTTTGAATATCTCTTGTTATTCTTTTTTTAGGCTCCTTCCTCTTGAATGGAGATGCCTACATTGGCTGGGTGTTTGGAAACTGTGGCTGTCATAAATGAATGCAAAGCATGTTGTTAATATGAAATGCTGCATGGTTTCTAAATAGCAACAGTAACCACATTGGTACAGGGTTGAAGCCTGCCATTTTTAGTGACTAAGCATACAGACATATAAACGCCCTTTTATTTGTTCCCAGCTTGCAATTTAGTGCTTGAAGTGTTGATGAAGAGAATCATGATACACACCAGAAGGCTTTTTATTATGATACTTGCTAACATAGTGATTTGCTTCATAGTAAGTCACTTCCCCTCCCTGGACCTCCACTTCAACCTGTGGTAGTTGGTCTAGAAAAGTTTCTTAATCTCAGCACTAGTTCAAATTTTAGGCCAGATGTAGGCTGTATCCCTGGCCTCTGTCCACTATATGACAGTGGTACCCCTCACTGGTAGTAACTAAAAATGTCTCCTGATAGTCCCAAATGTCTCCTGGGGGGCAGAATTGCTCTTGTTGGGAATCACTGGTCTAGAATCATATTTTATTAGGGTGTATTCTAATTTTAAAATGGTGTAATTCTAGGAGTTTGCAAATATAATGATTGTCAAAGATTTGTGATAAATTTCCTTCTGTGGGTGAGTGCCCATGCAAAAACAAACAAACAAATAAATAAAAATAAATCCTGGGACTTGACAGACTTTGAGAAATATTTCTTGGATGGTTGGCTTGCTGGCTGGCTGGTTGGTGGCTGGTTGATCTGCTATGGCTAACTCAGGTAGCTTTAGGAACAGTATTTCATCAGTCATGTATATAAATGACGACTGTAGAAGCAAAGGGGAAAGGGTCATAAGATTTGAGCTCTATAGAGCTCCCTCAGATTTCCCCAGGTGGCCCCTCAGGTATGTTCCTGCTTATCTTCCATGCAACTTCCTTACACTTCTCTCCTCAGTTCTGTATCTTCATTTGCCCTTTTCCTCCTTTCACAGCAGCCCGCTAGGCTTGATTGTGACTCCACCTTTGGACGTTCCTGAGTGAGGAACTGCTTCAACTTTCTTCATTGGCCATTTGAACCCAACTAGTTATGTGACATCCCCCTCTTCTTTGAAATTCTCTTCCTTTTGATTTTCTGGAGTCCAATGTCTTTCTTTGATGATTTATTCTAGAGCAATTAAAGTTTTGGTCAAAGGAGCCTGTGTAATAACTGCAATGTTTTGTTTCCATGTGTATATCCCCACAGTGATGTTATTGACTTATTTGGGAAAAGTATTTTCTCCATTTTTAAAAGGTAAAGAGCCTAGGACCCAGATTTGTTACAGCATAGAACCAAGTGCCTGCAGTAAGGGAGTAGCTGCATTAGGGTTAGAATTGCTGGCCCAGACACTGAGACCAGGTCCACAGCACAAAATAAAGGGTGGTATCAAGATAGGAGAGAGAATTTAATTTAAAAAGCAGTGAATCTGGAATACCAGAAAATTTAAGTATTTCTCTTTATGTTTTGCTTTAAAGTCATAAAAATGTTTATCTAGGGTTGTCAATTGATGGTCCCATAGCTTGGACTTAATGGGAATATCTTATCTAATATGGACAGATTACTAACTATCAAGAGCTTTCCTATTCATCTGTTTAGTAATCAGTGTGCTTAGCACCTGCTTCTTTTCTCTCCTAGGCCTTCTCTCACCATGCCCCACCGGAATCTGACCGGAAGCTGCAATGTGAACTGTGGGTGTAAAACGCACGAGTATGAGCCCGTCTGTGGATCCGATGGAATCACATACTTTAACCCTTGTCTGGCTGGCTGTGTTAGTAGTGGGAATCTCAGCACAGGGGTGAGTGTATTTCACAAATCCATGTTGTGTGGTTAACCCAACATCCCTAGGCAAGGACGCGTGAGAATTCATATGCAACCCTGATGATTTGGTCCCCCTTTTCTAGAGACTTCAAACATCCTACAGAATGCCTTCTGACAAAGCCTAGAGGAGAAAAATTATGCAGTACCATCATTTCCCTCCCCTCCCTCCCCCCCACAAGGGATGATTGGAGCGTCTGGGAGTAGTGGTTTGGTTCCTTATCAGCTCTCTCCCACTTTACATTCTGTGCCAACTCAGTGAAACTTGATAAGGCTGAGTGCTGGGCTTCCCGTCGGTTGCTCTGACAGGGCCTGTGTGGGACAGCTGAAGGTCAGCCGGTGCTGAGAAGAGAATAAGTGGGTGCGTTCAGCAGGGGAGTCAGTGAAGATGGACAGTGGCCATTTTTCATAGACTATCAGTTTCAGATTTTTTTTTTAACTTTCAGAGTAAGGATATTTCTGTCAGTTCAAGAATAGGCTATTTTGAGAAATCCCTTCTCGTGAGTTATAAATAGGCTGTAATACTGTGGAAGAAGGTTTTCATATTATTCTCGGCTCTTTATTGAGCCTGGTTTGATTCTTTGCATAAGATTGGATCATAGGAGTGTGGTTTCGTCAAAAGAGTAAAATGTATTTGTTTTTTCTGTGCAGGTCATAAGGAACTATACCATTTAGCACATATTTCTGGGATGCCATTTTTTTAAAATCTGAGTTTTAATCTATACTGGTCAATTGACAAGTCTGTGTGTGGCTCCTCTTACGTAACTGGTAAGATCCAGTGTGTGACCATGTTGAAAGGGACAATGAGATCTGGTCTTCTCAGGGGCTGAGTCCTTCCGTGGTCATAAGCGAGTTCTCTGGGGCAGAGCCCTTGTTCTTTTAAAAAGGCCAGCAGTTCTCTAAGCAGGTGGTCAAACGGTACCCTATCTGTACATTTGTTCTTCCTATCTCTCTAACATTGTCTTCTCACAATGACAATGAATTGAGCTGATGTCTGTTCGGTAAAAAGCAACACAAGAGGCAAAGAGGTGAGTTGGCTGATTTAACATTTGATGGTTTATATTGGCATTGTATTAAGTAACACCCAATAGCATTTCATATTTTTAGTATTTCCTATTTTGTATTTAGTAGGAACTGGCAGTTAACTGAAGACTTTTCCTCTGTTACTTCCTGATCCTCAGCCCCCTAGAGCAGTGTCTGACATGTTAGTAGGTGCTCATAAATATGTGTTAAAAAAATGTCCAGTGCATTTGGGCTCATTGGTGCTTCCAAACACCTCATCTTCTCCCAGCGCTAGGAGCAGCCCTGTGCCAGGCCACAGATGCTGGATCTAACTCTGTCCATGAGTCGTTGTATTCGTCCATAGGGTGTCATGCACCAGTGAATGAAAGGGACCAATGAGATTTCATAATTGTTGGTATTGAAGTCATCACCGATGCATTAGTGAATCTTCTACATTTATCTTACAGACATTTTCTTCAGGGGCCACTCTGTATTCAGGACTGTCCCTGGTGCTCTGGTGAACACAAATAAAAATAAGGCTTGGTTCCTCTTTTTGAGGGGCTTCTCTAATTAGAGAGCCCTAGAGTTAAACCGCAATTGAGGCAGCCTATAACTATGAACAAAAATTAGCGTATGGAATGTAAACATTGTAGAATGTTGTTGAAAGCCTCTTTAAAAAGTTTGGATTTAAAAAACTTTTGACAAGCAAATTTTGTTATCATTAGACATACTTTGGACCCTGACTGTTGTCAACGAGGAAGGTACTTTCGACTAAATATTTTTGGGGTTTCAAAATGCCACCGCTATTTTAGTTGTCTTAATATCCCCATGCCACATTTTGCTTTTGACTGCCGCACACCTGATCTTTATTTTTTCCGCCTAGATACGGAATTATACAGAATGCACCTGTGTCCAAAGCCGACAAGTGATCACGCCCCCCACGGTGGGACAGCGCAGCCAGCTCCGCGTGGTCATCGTCAAGACGTATCTGAATGAGAATGGCTATGCTGTGTCCGGGAAGTGTAAACGGACCTGTAACACCCTCATCCCATTCTTAATTTTCCTTTTCATTGTCACTTTCATCACAGCCTGTGCCCAGCCATCAGCCATCATAGTCACCCTCAGGTGAGCAGAGTTTTCAATGTAGCGGGCAGGTTGCACACTTAAGTTGCTAAAATACTTATTTTGGAGTGAAGGCCTGATGCAGTAAAGCAGGGAAGAAAGCAAAATCGGACTGTGTAAGAGTGCCTTCAGATATTTGCCTGATGCACTTAAGAGTGATGCATTTTTGTCCAGGAAGGGAAAGAAAGGTGGTAGCCTTTCATACTCCAGATATTTTTTTATTCAGTTGAGTCCTATTCCTATTGTTTAGTGAAACTTGTTTTGGGTGCCTTTGGTTCAGCTTCTGGAGTTGAAAGCCATTCCTCTGTTAGCTATAAGAAGCCTGTTCCCAGAAGAGAGCTCGGAGTAATTTGGTAAAGTTGCTAAATCATGCCGATAGAAAAAGTTATTCATAGTCCCGGCATCAGTGACCATTTATTCTGGACCTGCAGTTCAAAATGTTGATTTCATTAATTTTGCTGTCACTTAAAATTTTGAAGTGGAATCAAAGAAAGAATAGACTGGGAATTGTGATTTTTCAGTGATTTGTGTTGTGTTTTCTATGCCATATTAGCTATATATCCTGTGTGTGTGTGTGTGTGTGTGTGTGTGTTTTAGTAAGAAAACACAGAATATACTTTAGCCCAATTAAAAATGTTGGCACCAACAATTAGTGCCTGACAATTTAGTGTCAACTAAAAAATGTTGACACTAGAAATGTTATTAAAAATTCAAATGTGCTATTTAAATTGTCTTGGTGTTTTCAGTAAAGACTGCAGCGGGCAAAGGTAGGGTGGGGTCGGTGTGGTAAAGGAAGAGGAGCACATCCACAGCGGGTTTGGGGAGGCAGGGACGGTGCAGTCCCAGGTTAGGAAAGGGAGCCTTCCTTCTTATGTATCTTCTTACCTACTCTTGGGCTCCTTGGAAACCCACAATGGCAGACACCTGGCAGGAAGCACCCGCTGAGATGTCATTGCTTTTTCTGCAGCATGCAGGTTTTGGCTCCTTTCTATTGGATGCCAAATTAGACATTTCCAAGCATGCCATTCCTTCCTTGATAGTAAAATAACAGCACCTGAAAGCCCCCTTGGCTTCTTCACACAGTTCCTAAGTCTGCAGATATTTGTGGAGTGACAGCTATATGTTAGCATAGGGCAGGTGGTTGTCAGGAAGTAAAGAAGTTGGTGAAAATACAACAAAGGTACCTTGGGGATTTTCTGTTATATACCCGGAACCCCATGTGTATGGGATAGAAATGATAAGGTACTTAGTTTAAAAGAATAGGAATCACTAATATGTTTACTCAGTTAATTGTATTCCTTGAACTTTAATTCTGTACATGGTGTTAAGTAAACCATATATGGACTACTCAGTTTTTAGCATTAAAACAGGTCAAAAATCACCATTTGGCTTGCAAATCAAAATGTCAGAAAAGGACCCCTACAATCTTTGCTAATTATAAAATGGACTCAAATCTCCCTATTATTGCAGGGATTTCTTAGAGCATTACCTTTTAGAAGAAAAACTGAGGAATGGCAGGGACTAATTCTATCTTTGAGTTTTGACTTGTTTCCTATATTTTTTAAACTTTTTTTCCTACCCTTTTTTATTTTTATTTTATTCTTCTTTAAATTCTTTTTTTTATTAATAAAACCAATCAACATACAATATGAACATTCTTTTTTTATCACCTAGTTGTATATTCATCATCATGATCATTTCTTAGAACATATTTATCAATTCAGAAAAAGAAATAAAAAGACAACAGGAAAAAAAAGTCATACATACCATACCCCTTACCCCTCCTTTTCATTGATCACTAGCATTTCAATCTACTAAATTTATTTTGACATTTGTTTCCCCTATTATTTATTTTTAATCCGTGTTTTACTCATCTGTCCATAAGTTAGATAAAAGGAGCATCAGACACAAAGTTATCACAATCACACAGTCACACTGCGAAAGCTATATCATTATACAATCATCTTCAAGAAACATGGCTACTGGAGCATAGCTCTACATTTTCAGGCAGTTCCCTCCAGCCTCTCTGTTATGTCTTAACTAAAAAGGTGATATCAATTTAACATGTAAGAATAACCTCCAGGATAACCTCTCGACTCTGTTTGGAATCTTTCAGCCATTGACACTTTATCTCCTTTCTCTCTTCCCCCTTTCAGTCAAGAAGGTTTTCTCAATCCATTGGTGCTGAGTCCCAGCTCATCTGTCCCACATTGCCAGGAAGGTCCACACCCCTAGGAGTCATGTCCCACATAGAGAGGGGAAGGGCAGTGAGTTTGCCTGTCATGTTGGCTGAGAGAGAGGCCACATCTGAGCAATAAAAGAGGTTCTCTTGGGGGTGACTCTTAGGCCTAATTTTAAGTAGGCTTAGCCTATCCTTTGCAGAGTTAAGTTTCCTATGAAAAAACCCCAAGATTGGGGGCTCAGCCTGCTCCTTTGGTTGTCCCCACTGCCTGTGAGAATACCAAGAATTCCCACTTGGGGAAGTTGAATTTTCCCCCTTTCTCACCTTTCCCCCAAGCGGACTTTGCAAATACATTTTTGCTCACTCTTCAAATCACTCTGGGATTTATTGGGGCATCACTCTGGACAAACCTACAAAATCTCATGCCCTACTCAAGGTTATGTACTTATGGTCCTAAACTTTTCTTAAAGAATTATGGGAATAATTTTCAATTTGCACACCTACCACTCTGAACATATAGGTAAACAGAGAATAAGAGTATAGTATTTAGGATAAAATTCTGTAAATGGATTTTTTTTGGAAATAGAACCTTTTTTGAAATCATGCTGATTTGGGAAGCTCCATTAGAGCTGTCCAGATGTTCAGCCTTGTTAAACCTCATGGTTTCTTTGGCCCCCACTGAATTTACACAGAAACCATTAGAGTTTATCAGTTTTGTTTTTTTTTTTAATGTCTTTACTGGGGAGACCTTTATTCAGTGAATCTTGCTTGCCTACTATTGGTACATTTTAGCAAATTAAATTTTTTGGCCCAGAATGTCTGGTCTCTGCTCCCAGCAATCCTGATTTGACATTCACTTTCCTGCAGCAACTATTTTGAAACATTTCTTTCCTTTCACTGTAGGTCAGTAGAATACGACGAGAGGCCTTTCGCACTGGGAATGCAGTTTGTTTTATTGAGAACACTAGGTATGTTCCTGAAATTCCAAGCATGTTTCTTAGTTCCTCTTTGCAGATGGCAGAGTTTCACTGCCTTTTACAAATGGCGAGTCAAGTCTTGTTATCAGCAGAAGTTAGGCTTTTCGTGTTTGTAGTATGGGCACAACTTCCTTATTTTCTGATTTGAATGAAAAATTGAGCTGTTCTGTCATATGATTAGAGAAAACAAAGCCAACTGTAGGTGAGTTCCCCTGACCTGACCTCCTCCCTCCCCCACGGGACTAAATTCTCCCGAAAATTCTGTATAGTAAATAATATTGAGCCAGTTTGTGGTAGGCTTATCGTCCTTTCTAACATGAAAGTGATGGAAATTTGTTCTCATGTTTTGAGTGAAATTTTCGGTTCCTTATTTCTTTATAATCATTTTATTGTACTGGGTGAAGAGTATTAGTTTTCTGAGGCAAAGAAATTAAAAATTCTACAAAGAAAGAAGTAAGGTTCCCAAAATTGACATTAGGGACAACCCCTCAAGGCTTTTCCTTCTTAATAAGAGAGGCCTATTATCATCAGCCCTAGGACAGTGAAATAAGCAATGGGAGAATATCATTTTGATTTTTACAAATACCTCAACACCCTGTTATGTCTTCAGGCAGTGCTTGGAAAATAAGTGTCGGAAGTAGCCAGTTCCCTTGATCAGTTTCACACGTATAGTTTGTCTTCCGATCATCAAGCTATTGATTCTTTTTTTTTTAAGTGGCAACCTGATATTTTCTCCGGCTGTTTATTTTTCCCAGCAATCCGTGTCATTATCTATAGGACGAAAAAATAATATTTTTTTAAATTCAAATTTCTTCCTTCAGCTTTGAAGGAAAAAACATTTAAAAATGGCATTTCTGACCCTTTGATGCATTAATCTTCTCTGGAATTTTCAGTTTGTCATAGGTTGTGGTTGAGAATGAGCACTTTCTGGTGAACGCCAGAAGAGAAAAGCTTAACGGGTGGCTTTTCTGTTGTTGCTGTACCAATAAGAGTTTTGAAATTATGTTTTTAAAAGCATGCTGGTTAAAGAAAATTCTTATATACTTTGATATAGATAAGAAGTTTGTCCTATACTTCTCTTTGAAAACTAAAATGTGCTCTAGTCAAAGAAGGAAATTTATTTAATAGAGGGGTGGTTGAATTGAAAAAGGGGGGAAAAACTAGTCGTTCTTCTTGCTGTTTGTCCCTGTGCGGTGGAGTGGGATGTCTGCCGCGGGAGCGGAGGTGATGGTAAGTCAGTGTGTGTTCACTGCAGCGCCAGCAATACCGGAAGGAGGGCAGTTCAGGCATTTATTATTTAATTTAACCTTCTCTTAAGTTCTGTTGATTTAGAGAAAGTATAGTTAGGCCAAAGCCAATTTTCATTTCCCCAAACTCCAAAGGAAAGAGTATATTAAGTACTTTAATAATCTTCAAATTTAATTATATTAAATGGGCCCCATTTTGAATAAATACAGTCTTATATTACAATGTGTCATAGCCTCCTGGGCTTTTAACCTACCCACGCTGCCTCCCATCACTTCCTTCTATCAGCTGCTATTGAAGATCCACAGACTTCCCTGAATGGGGTGACAGGTTTGTACAGAGCTTAAATACCATGTGATAGTTGCTAAAACGGAGGTATATACAAAATGCAGTGGGAATGAAGTAGAGTCTGAATGAATCAGGAATTTAAAGGAGGGCTAGATATTTGCAAGGTAGACAGGTGGGGCTGGAGGTAAATTTCACTCAGGAGCACAACATGTGGGAATAGAAAGAAGTGTCCATCTCATAGCCCAAGCAATGAAGCTGCTGCTCATCCTGGGTGTTTCACAAGCTTCAAGAATGACTTTTATGCTATAATCATTTCCACACCCCAAGTGTCGTTATAAATTTGCCATTTGATGTGGCATCTGGTTACAGGGAAAATGCCTTCCTCATGCCCTTTCTATATCCAAGCACTGTAACTTCACCCCATAAGAACTAGGTGTAGTAAATGTTGGTGGGTAATAAAGCATTGTAGTATAGCCTCTTGAGTATTTATCAAATCCGATTTTTAAGTTTGGAAGGAGTCCCTGATTGCATTTTTAGCAGTAGGTATTTTAAAAATTAATAGACTTTTTTAAAGACTAGTTTTAGATTTACAGAAAAATTAAGCAGATAGTACATAGAGTTCCCATATATCCCCCCATCCCCCTGCCCCCCCCCCAGTTTGTCCTCTTATTAATATCACAGATTAGTATGGTAAATTTGTTATAATTGATGAGCTAATATCAATACATTATTATTTATGAAAGCCCATAATTTTTTTCAGATTTCCTTAGTTTGTACGTGAAGTCCTTTTTCTGTTTTAGGATCCCATCCAGGATGCCATACTATATTTAGTTGTCAGGTCTCCTTAGGCTCCTATTGTCTGTGTCTTTTCTCAGACTTTGCTAGTTTTTGATGAGTTTGATAGTTTTAATATGTACCGATATTGTAGAACACCCCTCTAGTGGATTTTGTCTGATATTTCTCTCCTGATTAGTCTGGGATTATGAGATTTGGGGCAAAAGACATTTTTATAATCCTAAAACTCAGTGAAATGTTCTAACTGAACTACAAACAGAAAGACTGTATTTACAATTTAGTGAACTTTTTTTTTTAAATAGTTTGTTTCATATACCATACAGTCCATCCAAAGTGTACTATCAATGGCTCTTGGTAAAATATCTGAGTTATACATCGTCACCATAGCCAATTTGGGAATATTTTCATTATTCCCAAAAGAAAAATCCCATACTCCTAGTATTGACACTTAGCATTGGTCTGGTACCTTTGTAACAATTAATGAAAGATAGTCAGAATATTACTGTTAAGTATAGTCCATGGTTTATTTGCATTAGGTGCATTTTTTTCCCCATATGTCACCCTATTATTACCACCTTGTAATAGTGACATACATTTGTTCTAATTCATGGAAGAACACTCTTATTTGTACTTTTAACCACCTTCATCATCCACAACATGGTTCACAGTGTTGTACAGTCCCATGTTTCGTCCTCTAGTTTGCCTTTTAGTTGACATACACAACTCTTAACTTCTTCTTTCAGCCACAATCACAAACAAAACAACTTAATGCCATTAATTACACTCATAATAATGTGCTACCATCACCTCTATCCATTTCCAATAACCTTATTACAAATTCTGCATGAATTAAGCCTCAGCTCCCCATTCTCTACCCTCATTCTAGCTTCTAATAACCTGTATCCTAGATACTAGTTCCAATAGTTTGCTCTTTATATTTAGTTGATATCAGTGAGATCATATAATCTTTGTCCTTTTGTGTCTGGCTGATTTCACTCAACATAATGTCCTCAAGGCTTATCCATGTGGTTGCATGCAATAGGGCTTCATTTCTTCCTACAGCTAAATAATATTACGTTGCATGTATATGGCACATGCTGTGTGCTGTACCATTTTACATTCCCACCAGCAGTGAATAAGTGTTCCTATTTCTCCACATCCTCTCCAACCCTCATAATTTTCTACTTATTTAACAGTGGGCATTCTAGGAGGTATGAAATAATATCTCATTGTGGTTTGGGTTTGCATTTCCCTAATAATGATGTTGAGCATCTTTTCATACACTTGTATTTCCTCTTTAGAGAGATGTCTATTAAAATCTTTTGCCCATTTTTTTTAGTTGGGTTGTTTTTCTTTTTATTGTTGAATTATTGGATTTCTTTATATATTCCGGATATTAAACCATTATTGGATAGGTGGTTTCTAAATATTTTTCCCATTGAGTAGGCTGCCTTTTCACCCTCTTGATAAAGTCCTTTGTGCCACAAAAGTATTTAATTTTGAGGGGGTCCTAATTATCTAATTTTTCCTTCATTGCTTGTGCTTTGGATATAAAGTCTAAAAGAATCTATTGCCTATAAACGATCTTGAAGATGCTTGCCTGTATTTTCTTCTAGGAGTTTTGTTTTTTGATCCATTTTGATTTAATTTTGTGTATGGTATGAGATGGGATCCTCTTTCAGTCTTTTGGATATGGATATCTAATTCTCTCAGCACCATTTGTTGAAGAGACTGTTCTTTACCAATTGACAGTGGGCATCCTTGTCAAAAATCACTTGACCATAGATGTGAGGGTTTATTTCTGAACTCTCAATTCAGTTCCTTTGATCAGTGTACCTGTCTTCAGCCCCATGCTGTTTTGACCTCTGAAGCTTGGTAATGTGCTTTAAAGTAAGGAAGTGTGAATCCTCCAAGCTGTTCTACTTTCCCAGGATGTTTTAGGCTACCCTAAACCTTCCAAATAAATGTCAAGGTTGGTTTTTCCATTTCTGCAATGTAGGCAGTTGGAAATTTGATTGGGAATGCATTGAATCTGTAAATCAGTTTGGGTCGAAATGACATCTTAACAGTATTTAGTCTTCTAATCTATGAACACGGAATGTTCTTCCATTTAGTTAGGTTGTCATTGATTTTTTTTTAACAATGTTTTGTAGTTTTCTTTGTACAGATCCTTTATATCCTTGGTTAAATTTATCCCTAGGTATTTGATTCTTTTATTTTCAGTTGTGAATGCAATTTTTTTTTTATTTTTTTCCTGAGAGTGATCATCAATAGTGTATAGAGACACTACTGATTTTTGAGTGTTGATCTTATATCCTGCCACTTTGATGAATTCAATTTATTAGCCCTGGTAGCTTTGTCATAGATTTTTTTTTTTTTTTTTTTTTTTTTTTTTT
>PVIY010033433.1:0-16266 GCA_004026745.1 Myrmecophaga tridactyla
ACTCTGCCAGTACTTTTTAATACACTGCCCAACATACTAGCCACTTGGAGTTTGTTTTAACTTTCTTGTATTTCATTTTAATTACTGCATACAATGCACTGTACAGATGCTGAGATTACAGAGGTGAATTGGGTGGTTTTTTATTCTAAAAGGAGTGAAGAAATTGTATACACAAATATTAAAGACAAACTATGAGAAGTTCTGTAATGTTATAAAAAATACAGAGTAGCTCACGAAACCTAGAATAGTACGTGGCACATAACAGGTGCTTGTTAAACATTTTATGACCAGAGGGAAGAAGCGAGGGAGGGAGAGATGGAGGGAGAGATGAATCATAACTAGGGGAATTGGGGAGGTTTGGGGAAACTAATTGGATTTGTCTATGCCTTGAGGGTAGATGGAACTTCTATAAATCTGGGTTTATAATATTTACAAGAGATGAATTAGCACATGTGGCACTGTAAAGGAAGGTAGCTCAACTTAAAATACTTTTTCTTGCAGTATAGATACAAAGTAGGATTTTTAGGATAAGCTCTTGGAAAATTTGTTTGGGTCCCTGCAAAATAGTACATTTAGATAGACTTCCTCTAAAAATGTAGTCTGACACAGATGTTTTATCTTCAAAAAAGCATGGAAGCTTTAAGAACTAGTAAAACGGATTTCTTCCTTCTTACAATAAGTAATTATTGAGCATCTTCTCTGTGCC
Source organism: Myrmecophaga tridactyla (assembly GCA_004026745.1). Classification (NCBI taxonomy): domain Eukaryota; kingdom Metazoa; phylum Chordata; class Mammalia; order Pilosa; family Myrmecophagidae; genus Myrmecophaga; species Myrmecophaga tridactyla. The sequence goes on from PVIY010033433.1 coordinate 707, forward strand.
TGTGTCGTTCCAATGCGTGGAATAGTGAGTCTCTAGCTCAAGATGTCTCCTTGAGGAGATGAGGCCAAGCACATTGGAAGGCAATAAAAAAAAAAAAAACAGTCAAAGTAATAGTGCATGTAGTGAAAAGAGACTAATAGGATTTTAAATTTGTCCAGTGTGCAGATGAGCGCGGAACAGGTATCACACAGCTTCCTAGTGGCAGGACCATGCACTTGACTCTGGTCTTCTGAGTCTCTCGAGGACCCCCTTTCCTGTAAACTAGACTGATGTCTCCTGACTTTATTGAGTTGATAAGTGAAACAAAGCAACATTTTTATGGTTTTAATTTCTTTTCTACACATGTTTAAAATTGTTGCCTGGGTAGGATATAATAAAGAAGCATTTAATTAAACAATTTATAATTTCTTGATGTTTCTTTGCATTTCAGAAGGCATTATATATTTATTAGCAGTCCTGTTTTTAATTCATGGTGACCTGTTCTTCATGAATATTTAAAGAATACACTTATAAATTGTGTGTGTGTGTTTTCTGGGGCCAAGGATACTGTTAATTGAAAAGTGATATGCTAACCTTAATAATCGATATGATACTGTTGTATCAAAGAGGCTGTTGAGGAGCTTTGCAAAAGGTGGCAAGAAAGCCGTGGATACAAAGAAAAATCTTAGTGCACCCTATATCAGCAAGAGGATTGTTTTTCACTGAGTCATGTGCAGAGCCATCCAGGTTCCTATTTGCTTTTCATTATAGCAAGAGAGAGTGGGACTAGCCATTCACCACACTGTTTTCTTTGTACTGAGGAGCCACAACATGGACTCCATAGTTAATTACATGGGAGCAGAAATCTTTCGGCATTCTACAGGTGACAGTACTCTTCGTGATATCAGTTGCATCTTGCTTCCTTCTTTCCTCGCTGTGTGGCAGTTCCTCAGCCCATGAAGGACACCTTGACCTTCATAAAAATGTGAGCTTTGTTTGTATTCTGATATGCCATATGTCTCATTGACTCAGAGAATATCAGAACCAGAGGGGAGGCATTCACTGTATCTGGTATATTTTGGTCCACTTATTTTATAGGTGAGGCCAGTGGAATTCAAAGAGATGAAGATAAGGGCTGCACAGGTAGTTCAGTGGTAGAAGTCTCACCTATAATGTCGGAGACCCAAGGGGGGAGAGAGAGAGAGGGAGAGGGAGAGGGAGGGAGGGGAAGAGGGAGGGAGGGAGGCAGAGGGAGGGAGGGAGGGAAAGAGAGAGAGAGAGAGAGAGAGAATATGGGTGGGGTACTTGCCAAAGTTCCATATCGCATTATCAATAGAACTGGGATTCAGGTCTTCCAAATCCCACCCTAGCCTTGTTTCCACTATATCACAAGTTGCATGGCCAATTTAAATTTGATGAGTGCAGTTGAGGGATGTTGTAACTGGCATGGAGCTTTACTCACAGAGCTACATTCAGATCTCAACTAAGAAAAGAATATGTGTCAGATTATAACTGTAATTGAACTTCCAGTTCAGTCATATAGAATGGTATCATCAGCATCATTATTATCACCTCAAGTCATTAATTGACTACTAGAGAAAGAAACTGATAATACCATCATATCAGGAACACTGCTTTGAAATATAGATAGGTAAAGCAACAAAAAAAATAGTATAGATGTAAAATGCTTGAATGAAAGAATTAAACTTGATTTAATGCACATAGAAAGAACCCTATGTGCAACATTAGAGAATATACATTCTTTGTAATCACACGTAGAAAATTTACTAGGCCTTAAAATGAGTCTTAACAGATTCCAAAGAATCATTATCATATACGTGATTCTGTTCTGTTTCCAGTATGTCTTAGTAAGCTCCTGCAAATAACAGCTGTAAATGCTGGATAGAGTATAAAAAACACATACCTCAAGATATTGGAGAGTGATTAAAACAGGTAGATTCTTGATGCAAATACATACTTGGAAGAAGAGAACAGCATTGGATGAGTTTCCCAGTTTTATGGCAGTTAGCCCAAGGGCAGGCCACAGTTGGTGGCACATGGAATGGCTAAAACTTCAATAGAGAGTTCACGATCTTTCTGGCCTGAGGAAGCTGAAGATAGAGTTTACGAAAAAGACTACTGCTAGAAAGTGGGAAGAATATTCAGAAAGTAGAAGCCTATAATTGTTAGTAAATATGTGGATGATTCTTGAACCGTGTATGTAGAAGACAAACTATAGGTACCTCAACTAAATGCTAAAGAGCTGAACTGAGAGTTGAGCTTCCATACAAGAATAGTTTTGCAGTTTGAGCCCAATGAAGAAAAATATCTGCTTAATTGTTTTTTAACTTGTCAGACAAATATAACAGAAACCACACCCTTCACAACATAAAATTTACAATGTCCAGGATTATTCAACATACAAAGGAAAAGAAAATGTGGCCCATTCTCAAGAGGAAAGAAAATTAATGAGGGGGTGGGTCACGGTGGCTCAGCAGGCAGAGTTCTCACCTGCCATGCCGGAGATCCAGGTTTGATTCCCAGTGCCTGCCCATGCAAAAAAAGAAAAAGAAAATTAATGAGGTCTGACCCTGAGATGACACAGATGTTAGAATTAGCAGATAAGAATATTAAAACAACTGTTATTCCTAAGCTCAGTGGCATAAAGGGAAATATGTTCACAATGAATAAAAATTTTAGTGGGGGGGGGCCACGATGGCTCAGTGGCAGAGTTCTTCCCTGTCTTGTGGAAGAATCAGGCTCAATTCCTGGTGTCTGCCCATGTTAAAAAACAAAACAAAACAAAACAAAAAACACTTAACAGAGAAGAAGAAACATAAGAAAGAACCAAGTGAAAATTCTAGAACTGAAAAGTACAATAACTGAAACAGAAAATTTACTGGGTGAGTTAATAAGAAGGAATGATGCAAATAGAAAATCTATACTAGGAAAACACCACAGTGGTAATGATTTTAGAAGAGAGTCAATGTATGCAAAAATGAATGGGCAAAAGTACACTGAGAAATAGAACATTTACATAGTTTCAGAATAACTTTCCACAAGATACTTTTAACTACAAAGGGAAAAATATTAACTTTATAGTGAAATCATTTTGTAGACACCACCTTTACCAAGTGATCAAAGTTAACATTACCAGTAACCAAATATATTAATATCATTTTCCCTCTCATATGCTGTACTGAGAAGCTCACAGCATCATTTCTGTGGTATTCTTGCCAAAAATAGTGCAATATAATTATGAGAAAACATCAGACAAACCCAAACTGACAGACATCCTACAAAACAACTGAACAAACTCTTCAGAGTACAGAAACTTAGGAACCATCATGGATTAGAGGAGACTAAAGGGGCCTGACAGCTAAGTTCAGTGTGAGATCTTAGTTTAGATCCTGGACCCAAAAAACGGCATCAGTGAGAAAAACATCAAGATTCTGATATGGTCTGTAGAGTGGTTCATCATTTTGACTCAATGTTAATTTTGTGGCTTCAATAATTGTACTATGGTTGTATAGGATGTTAACATTAGGGGAAGCTGGGAAAAGTCTAAAACCACTTCCAGTTTACTGGGTGAACATAACAGAATGGACATGGCAAAGAAATGGGTCACTGAACTTGAGGTTATTTCATTAGTAATTATTTAGCCTGAAGAAGATAAAGAAAGAAGACTAAAAGAATAGAGCCTCAGGGACTTATGGGAAAATAGCAAACAGTCTAACATGTATGTCGTTGGATATACAGGAGAGCAGAGAAATAATGGGGCCAAAAACTATTTCTTGGAAAAATAATGAATAAAAATTTTCTACATTTGGTGAAAAACATAAATGTACAGTTTCAAAAATGTTCAACAAACCCTGAAAAGGATAAATATGAACAAAACCATTCCCAAGAAAACCACAGTCAAACTTCTGAAAACCAAATTTTTAATATAGCCATATTACATACAGGCAAATAATGGTTCAAGTAACATCTGACTTCTCATTAGAGGCCAGAATACAGTGAACATCTTTGAAATGCTGGAAGAAAAAGTAAAAAACTGTCATCCTAAATTTCTATACCCAACGAAAAATATATACCTAGAAGAATTTGTTGGCAACAGACCTGCACTACAAGAAATGCTAAGGGAAATTCTTCAGGCTGAAGGAAAATGCTATCCAGTTGAAATTCCTATCTTTTAGAAATAATGAAGAGCAATGGAAATGGAATTTTTTTTCCTTTTATATCTTTAAAGTTTTTTTAAAACTTTAGATGATATTTTGAAGCAAAATTTTTAACATTGTCCTGTGAGGTGTTATGTCAGTGTTTTGCCTGTGATAACTATAGCATACAGGATGGGGAGGACAGAAAATGAACTACCAGTTTACTGAATTTCTACATTTTGCACATAGTGCTATAATATCAACCCTAAGTAGACTCTGAAAAGTTAAGACTGTATATCATAATCCTAGAGCAGCTATTAACAAAATAAGTAAATTAAAATGGAGTTCTAAAATGTATCCAAATATTTCTGAAGAAGAAGGGAAAGAAGGAATAGGAGAACAAAACATATAGGGGAAAATAGAAAATAAATAAGGAAATGGTAGACCTAAACCCATCATGTAAATAATCACATTGAGTGTAATATATATATGCTCCAGTTAAAATAACTCAGATTGCCAGAATGAATAATAAGAAAGGCCTGACTATATGCTGTCTCTGTGAGATTCATTTTAAATATAAAGACACAACCTATATCAATATAGGTTGAAAGTAAATGTATGAAAAAGATATATTATGCAAATAGTATCAGAAGGCTGGAGCAACTCTATCGATATCAGGTGAAGTAGACTTAGAGATACAGTGTATTAGTAGAGATGAGATGTGCAGAATGATGAGTCAAATCAGTAGGAAGATATTCACATTAAATGCAATGTATGAACTCCAGTTAAAATGCACAGATTGCCATGAAGTATATGTGCCTAATAATAGAGCTTCAAAATACATGAAGCAAAAAGTAACAGAATTAAAGAGAGAAATAAACAATTCCATCTCATTTATGGATATTCTTAAACCTCTCCCTCAACAACTGATAGATCAACCAGAAAAAAAAAAATCAGTAAAGTCATAGATGATATGAACAATAACACTATAAACTACCTTGACCTTAATTTATAGATCACTACATCCAACAACTGAAGAATGGACACATTCTTTTCTAGCATGCATAGTATGTTCAAGATAAACTGTACTCTGGGACGTAAAACAATCTCAGTAAATTTAAAGAGATTGATATCATTTGAAGTATATTTTCTGACCACAGTGGAATAAAATAAAATAAAATAAAATTGGAAATCAATAAATCAATCACAAAGGAAATTAGTAAATATTTTTAACTGAATGATATTGAAAATATAGCCAGAAAAGCCCTCTTAGAGGAAAGTTTGTACCTTTAACTAGAAGCTTTATGCAATGCATTTTCTCTGAATATGATGCAATTAAGGTAGAAATCAGTAGCAAAAAGATAAATTTAAAATCCCTATACATTTAGAAATTGAGACACACAGCAAATTCATCATAGAATAAATCATGCTTTTTTTTTAAGTAGAAAGAAAATTTTTTAGGTACACATGTGAGGAGGAAGATGGGGACACTCTCACAAGAAAAAAGAGATGAAAGGCCCCCTACACTGTGGGCAACCAAATCACACATTTTTAAAACTTAAAATAGCAAAGTAATGAAAATATTACATATAAAAATTTGAGGGATGTAGCTTGTTTTGGCTTGCTAAAGCTACCAGAATGCAATATGCCAGAAGCGGACTGGCTTTTGACAATGGGAATTTATTAGCTTACAAGTTTGCAGTTCTGAGTCCTCAAAAATGTCCCAATTAAGGCATCAACAGGATGATACCTTCTCTGAAGAAAGGCTGCTGGCATCCAGGGTTCCTCTGTCAGATAGCAAGGCATGTGGCTGGCATCTGCTGGTCCTTTACTCCTAGCATTTGATGTTTTCAGCTCTCTCTGGGTGTTTCTCTATATATATGTATCCTCATAAAGGACTCCAGTAAAGGATTAAGAGCCACCATGAGTTGGGTGTGTCACATTTCAATTGAAGCAGCTTAATCAAAAGGTCCCACCCATAACAGGTCTGCACCCACATGAATGGATTATAAGAACATGGCCTCTTCTGGAGTATGTAAAGCTTCAAACCAGCACACAGCCAAAGTAAACTCATAAGAAAAACATGGAGCCTTAATATTTATATTAGAAAAGAATGAAATGTATATATTAATAAGTTGAGCATTTAAGTGAAGAACTTTAGAAGCAATCACATTAATCCAAGGAAAGGAGAAGGAAGGTTATCATAAAAATAATTAGCTGAGCCCAACTCTGCAAGTGAAGTCATTGCCCTCCCCGCTGCATGACACGTGACATCCAGGGATGGAAGTCTCCCTGGTGGCGTGGGAAATGGCTTCCAGAGATGAGTCTGGCCCTGGCATCATGGGATCGACAGTGCGATCCTAACTTTTGGTTAGGGTGATGGGGAAAGGAGATGTAACAAATGAAGTGTCAGTGGCTGAGAGAGTTCAGATAGAGTCGAGAAGCTACTCTGGAGGTCACACTTAACTCAAGCTTCAGTTCGATATTGCTGCCTATCATAACTTTCCAGACCCCAACAAGTGCCATTCCAGCTGGTCCTGGAGAACCTGTAGGGCAATATATGGGATTCTGGGGGGGTTCCATGTACTAGGGTAGCTTTCCGGAGGCCTATGGCCTCCAAATGGGTCCCTGGACTAGATAGGTTCTGAAACCTAAAGGGGCCTCCAGATGGATCCCTGAACCAGATAGATCCTGAAACTTAGAGGGTCTTGCCTCTCCAGAACATCAGTTAGTTCTGTCTCCCTACCCCATATTGTTGACAGTGCCTTCCAATATGAGAGGGTCAGAGTGGGCGTCTCCCAGATACCACAGAGAAATAGGAGAAAGATCGAGGGTGATGGTGGAGTTGTGCAGAGAAGGTAGGGTTTAGCAGATGAGTGTGACTGCTGAATCAATTATACTGATGTTTCTTTTGGTCTCCAGTATCTTGGAGCAGCTGGAAGTGAAGGCCTAGAATTGTGGAATTCTGACCCATGCCAGGCTTGAAGTCTGTTCTGCAGCTGGTTGTTGTGATTTGCTTTGAAATTTATTGCTTTTTTGTATATATGTTATTTTTCACACACAAAAAAAGTCAATTGTGATAATGAAATATTTATTCCTTCTAGCCTCCAATGTTCTGGAGCAGCTTGAAGGAAAAATCTGTGATGATAGTATGGTAGCCCATGACAGAGTCTGAAATCTATCCTGTAACTGCTTGTTGAAGAGTACTTTGAAAACTATTGCTTTTTTCTTTCTTTGATTTGTATATATGTTATATTTTACAATAAAAAAAGATAATTAGAAAATACATTGGAGAGTATCAGCAAAGCAAAAATTAGTTAATGAAAACTAATAAAATAAGCAACCTCTGGTCAGATTGATCAAGAAAAAAAGAAGCCCAATGAATAACAGAAGCAATGAAGAAAAGGGGGATTTGACTACAGATTGAAGAGGAATTATAAAATTAAAAGTATACTGAGAACAACTTTATATAGCTGCAGTTGAAAGCTTAAATGACTTTAACAAATTCCTAGAAAACTATATTTCACCAAACCAACTCAAGAGTAAATAGAAAGCCTGAACCATTCTTTAACCATTAAAGAAATTGAATTAGTTATTTAAAATATTTCTACCAAACAAAGACTAGTTCATTTCAGTCTTCAGCTATTCCAGAGAGAGAAAAAGTGGGACTTCTTTCCAATTCCTTCTTTAAGGCCAGTATATCCTTGATAACAAAACCAGACAAGACAGGCACAAGAGGAAAGAAATCAGAGCACAATCTGCCTCTTGAATTTAGATGCTAAAATTCTAAATAAAATATTAATAAATTTAAAAAGTGAATTATTTTTTAGAAAACAAAAGTGTAAAACAGGCAAAACTAATACTATATTTTCACAGGCCCATATGATTTTTTTTTTAAACTTTTTTAAGCAAGGAAATGAAAAAAACAGAATTAGCATTAGTGGTTCTGTTGGTAGAGAGGTAGGATATGAGGTAGTAGATAAAGTGGTATTGGTATTGTTCTAGCTTGCAGGCTGCCAGAACGCAACTGCCAGAATGCGATATACCAGAAACAGAATGGCTTTTAAGAAGGGAAATTTACTAAGTTGCTAGTTTATAGTTCTAAAATCATGAAAATGTCCGAATTAAATCAAGCCTATAAAAATGTCCAATCTAAAGCATCTAGGGAAAGATACCTTGGTTCAAGAAGGCCAGTGACCTTCAGGGTTTCTCTCTGAGCTGGAAAGACACATGGCGAGCTCTGCTAGCTTTCTCTTTGACGGCTTCCCCGGCGCTCTGTCTGTTCTGTTGTCTCTGCCAGTTCTGGTAGCTCTCATGGCTCTCTAGCTTTTTCCAAAATAGTTCCCTCTTAAGGAGTTCCAGTAAGCAACACCACCTTCAATGGGTGGAAACAAATCTCCATAGAAGCCATCTAATCAAAGGTTACCACCCACAGGTGGGTGAGTCACATCTCCATGGGAACAATAAAAAGATTCCACCCAGCAATATTGAATGAAGATTAAAGGACATGGCTTTTCTGGGGTATATAATAGCTTTAAACTGGCATGGGTATCATTCTAGATTTGTTATTACACTTTTAATTAAAAACTAAAGCCACAGTCCTCTTGGAATTTACAGTCTAGTGGATAGTTCAATTCAGACAACCGGACAAATGCAATATAATGTTTAAAGATTATGATGAGTCCCAGACAAGGTGCTGAGGCTTACAGGGACCCTACAAGAGGTGATATCTAAGCTAAGCCCTGAAGGATAAGTAATCGTTAGCTCCAGAAAGATTAAGAGAAAAATCAGCCTCAGCAAAGGTTAAAGTCTGAGTAAAGGTGGGGAAAAGTGAGGTGACTGTTAACTGGTGAGGGCTCTGGCTGGAGACTGAATCAAGAATCAGCTCATGAAGGACGCTTAGTGATTAGCTGAGTGTTGCCTCAGCTTTTGCCCTGTGGAATCTTGCTTGTCTCTCAGGTTTCAAATTTAAGGAAAGAATATACTTATTGTGCTGCTATATACTGGAAAATAATGACCTGTATTTTATGTAGATCCATGGTAATTAATTTGTCAGTTGAAGCAGGAAGACCTAGATCTCAAATTCTACTCCACATATCATTTTGCCGTTTTTTTTACCAATGAAAGAAATACTTATTTTGTTTCTAAAATATTTATGCCTCACCTATTTCCCAAGAAGAATGGAAGTTTGTTGGGAAACAGGCTGTTTACATAGTTTTGAAGTACCTCCCTACAAATACCTATTTAAAAGTGAAAGATTAACTTTGTAGTGGAAAAACTGACATATAACACCTTATCAAGTGATCAACTTAAGCATCATCAGTAACCCAACACTTCAAAATCATCTGCCACTCGATAGACGGTAATGAGAAGAATGCAGCATCACTTTTGTGATATTTCTGACAAAGATCCATAATCCGATTCTAATCATTAGGAAACATGAGACATTCCCAAATTGTAGGAAGTTCTTTAAAATAAGTTACAGTTTTCAGATTTCAAAATCATAAAAGTTCAAGGAGCCACTGAAGGATTTTCCTAGACTGGCAAAGACTAAAGGTTACATAGCAACTAATTGCAGTATGATTCTGAACTGGATCATTATTGAGACAGTAGTGAATCCAGAAGGTAATTTGAAGATTAGATGGTAATAAAGAATATTAATCTCCTGATTTTGATGGATGTGTTGTGGTTATGTAGGATGTCCCTGTTGGAAACATATACAAAAGTATTCAGTTGTAATGGGGCATTATGTGAACAATTGATTCTCACAACATTAAGGAAGAAAGTTCTTTGAACTATCCTTGCAACTATTCTAAAATTTGAGATTACGTCTACTCATAAACATGTATATATGCCTTAAAGAGGTACGGAAATAAAAAGTTCTAGAAACCTGGAATGAGTTGATAAAAGTTACGTGATTTCCATCAGCTATATACGTTGACCTCAGTTGCTGAAACTGAATAATTTAAATATCAGGCCTCTTGTCTCAGGACTTAAATATGACCTTGAACTTTAAAAGGTTACCTTATTGGGAAAGTTATTATTCTTATGAAAGTAAAGTAAGTTTCCATTACAGACTATATACCTATAGATATATACACTTGAACACACTTAAAATCTTTGAAGAAGAAATTTTAAAGCAATTCTTTAACTCATATTATGAACAGTCTTCAAAAGGGATGATGCTGTTCTATGTACATGCTCCAATTTGAGCACAACGCTGTGTTATTATTTACCATAGAGGTTCAGGAAAATGGGCAAGCCCAGTCCCCAGATAGGACATCTTTTGTAGAGAGGTACTTTGAAACCTAAGTGCTCTGTATTGGAAAATTCATTTTCTAGCTGCAGAGAGAAGACTACAAATAAAAGATACAAAGGCCATCATCAACAGTGCAAGGGAATAATGACTCTATCCCTTTGTGTCTAACAAGTCTATAGGCACAGAGTTTGGTAGCTGCTGTTTGGAAGAAAAAGCAAAAGCCTATGATAATGAAAGCTAGTGAGGGTAAGAGTCATACACGTACACATATACATGTGTGCACACACTCAGAGTGATGAGAGAATGGAAGAGTGAAACTACAAGATAGGCAAGAAGAGCTCAAGGAAAGGAGCTGAGGAAAGAAATGGAATGGAGAGGGAAAGAATACAGGTGGGTCAGGTGTGAGGAGTGGGTGAAAATTAGCAAGATTAATTTCCCAGTACCCTGTAATAATACAGTTTCACTGCCTGCCCTCCTGAAGCTTACATCACATCGTCATGCTAGTATTCAGCTATATAACAGCACATCAAGCAGGAGGCCTTCTGGCTTTTTCAGTAAATGAAAGAAAATAGTAACACCAGACATTAAAATGGTCATACACACAGCTAAATTCCTGTTTCTATGCCCTTTCCCACTCCTCCTGGGGTTTTATGAGATGTGGAAAAATAGACTGAAAACACTCTTTTTAGTTGGCTTTCACTCAGTTCATTCTCACCTGTGAAAGCAGTCTGTTTAGAGAGGGAAGGGCAGCAGTATTAGGTATCATTAACACCTCTGACTGCAGCAAATGAAGATCTTAATATAGACCACACTTTAATATGCAGGACTGGCCTTGAAAACTAACTTGCTTGCTTTTAAATCTTGACAATATAGTTTAACAAATTCCTTTTTAACAATATAATTTAACAAATGTGCTTTTAGTTTGGCAGTTTCTTATAAACTCCTAAGTATTTACCAAGAAAAATGAAAACATTTTTCTGCAAAAAGACGTGAACAACAATGATCTTAACAGTCTCATTCATGAAGAACTAAAATCTCTCAACAATGTACAAATCCATCAACAGGTAAATTGATAAACAAATTATGGTATATCCACCAATGGACTAATACTTAGCATTCAAAAGGAATGAACTACTGATATATTCAACAATATGGATGAATTTAAGAACACTATTCAAGAATGGTGGCCCTCCCCTGTCCCTCCCTCACCTCAGGTGTAAATGACAGGAAGAAATAACAATAATTTAAGATTAAAAAAAAAAATGGAATAAAACAGATTCAGAAGTCTACCTATTGTTTGATTCCAGTTATTTGAAGTTCTAGAAAATGCAAAGTAATTTACACTGGCAGAACACAGATCACTGGTTGCCTAGAGCCAGGATGTAGAGGAGAACATTGACTTCAGAGGGGCACAAGAAAACTTTTGGGGTGATAAAAATATTCTGTATCTTGATTGTGATCATTGTTACATAGATACATATATTCATCAAAACTCATCAAAGTGTACCTTTAAATAGGTGTAGTTTACAATAAAATTATTTTTTTAATGTGCTTTTGTGAATGTGGCAAAAATGTTATCAATTGGTGGATCTGGGTGAAGGGTATATGGATTCACTGTATACTGTTCATTTTCTTCTGAAGATCTGACGTTTTTCAAAATAAAAAGTTGGGGGAAATGTGCTTTTGTCTTTATGCCGAAGGCCCCTTTGGCTTTTGACGTTTTAAACTGAGTGGTATCTTAGTTTTGCCCTAGAGTTAGAGGGGGAAAAAAGCGTACTCTCTACAGAAAGCAGTAATTGAGGAAAGAAGACAGGGCCTACGGACTGCAGCATCTTCATAGGCTCTTTTTTTTTTTTTTTTTTTTACATGGACAGGCACCAGGAAGCAAACCCAGCTCTTCAGTATGGCAGGCGAGAACTCTGCCACTGGGCCACCATAGCCCACCCTTCATAGGCTTTTATATCCATTTTTTCAAGCTATTATACTGCTGCCTCCCTAACTCTGTGTCCAGCTGGGAATAAAATTGAAGGAAGGCTATTGATTTTCTTTCCTCATAGACTTTCTTTATTTTTTAACTTCTTATTTTGAAATTATTTCAAAGACAAGACAAGACAGTTGCAAAAATAATACAAATCCCATACAGAGAATTCCAGCATACCCCAACCCCCCTCCCCAGATACCCAGATCTACTAATTTTAATACTTTGTTACCCTTGCCATTTCCTTTTCCTTCCTTCCCTCCTACCTTCCTTCCTTTTTTCTGTGTATCCTCCATCATCTATCTTCTGAGCATATGAGAGCACATTGCACACATCCTTCAACACATAATATACTTCACATGTCCATTTCGTACGAACAAGAATATTTGCTTATGTAATCCCCTTAAGTACAGTTAAGAAATTCAAGAAATTTAACATTGTTATAAAGCTTGCATTCTATATTCTATTTTTCCCTTATGTCCCAGTAATGTCCTCTTTGAGCTTTTTCACCTTTATTTTTAGATCCCATCCAGGATTGTGTATAATATTTAATTGTCATTATCTATTTAGATTGTCTTTTATTTTCAGCTGTATAAACGTATATATGGCAGAACTCTTCCAATTCCAACCCCTCCTAAGCATACCATTTAGTGGGATTAATCACATTTAGTATATTGTGGTGCCCTTCCCACCATCCATTACTGGAAATTTCCCTTTACCCCAAGCAGGAACCCTACACTCTTTTCATATTAACTCCCCACTGCCCTTTCCCCCCCACCTCTAGTAACCCATACTCTACTTTTCATCTCTATGAGTTTGCATATTCTCTGATACTTTCTTTGTGGTTACCATGGGGCCTGAATTTGGCATCTAATCTATAACAATTTTATTTTCTTTGATACCAACTTAGCGTAAATAGCATGCATAAATTATCTCCCTGTACTTCTACATTCCCCCACCTTTATGGAGTTCTTGTCAAAAATTACATATTTTGCAACTAAGTGATGATATTGTGAATTACTGATTACCTATGTTAATTTTTATTTCATTTGTTAATTTTTTAATTAATAAATAAATTTTTTTTTTTAAATTACATATTTTACAAGTCAAAAAAACCTCTGATTTATCACTATACTTTATGTATTTTCCTTTTATATCCTGTAGGAAGTAAATAGTGGAGTTACAAATCAAAAATACAAATACAAAATACAATAGTATTAGTGTTTAAATTTACCCATGTGATTATCTTTCCTGGAAATCTTTGTTTCTTCATGTTGTTTTAGTCTATTATCTAGTGTTCTTTCCCTTCAGCATGCACAACTCCCTTTAGCATTTCTTATAGAACTGACCTATTGGTGATAAAGTCCCTCAGCTTTTGATTATCTGGAAATGTCTTCATCTCTCCCTCATTTTTGAAGCACAGTTGTGCCAGATACAGAATTCTTAGTTGGCAGTTTTTTCTTTCAGCACAACCCTATTGCCTCCATGGTTTCTTATGAGAAATAGACACTTATTCTTATTGAGGCTCTCTTATATGTGACATGTTGCTTCTCTCTTGTACCTCTCAGATTCTCTCTTTACCTCGGCATTTAACAGTTTTATTACAATATGATGCCATGTGGGTGTGTTTGAGTTTATCCTGTTTGGAGTTCTTTGAACATCTTGGAGGGGTATATGTATGCCTTCTGTTAAATTGTGAACTTTTCAGCCATGATTTCTCTGAATTTTGGCTCTGCTCTTTTCCTTCTTTTGTCTCCTTCTGGGACTTCAAAATGTGTATGTTGGCCCGCTTGATTGTATCCCACAGGTTTCTCAGACGTTGTTCACTTTTCTTCATTGTTTCCTCTTTTCAGCCCTCACACTAAATGATTTCAATTGTCTTATCTTCAGCTGATTTTCTCTTCTGCCAACTCCAATCTTCTGTTTAACCCCTTTTAGGAATTTTTAGTTTCTGTTACTGTGTTCTTCAGTACTGGGTGATTCCCTTCCTTAATTTCCATCTCTCTGTTAATACTCTCTTTGTGTTCATCTATCATTTTCTTTAGCTCTTTGAGCAAATTTAGGACCATTTTTTAAAGTCTATGTCTGGTATGTCCCAGTTCTGGTCCTCCTCATTGATGATTTCTAAAGCTTTACTATTCTCCTTTGTCTGGACCATCACTTCTTGTTTCTTTTTGTATTTTGTAATCTTTTGTTGAAACTTGGGCATTTTTATTTTAATATATTATTATTGGAATTTAGATTCTGAGGCATCTGTGCCTTTAGCTCATATCCATCTAGAGTTACAGCAGAGCTTTCCTTCAATGCCAGGAACTAATAATAAAATCTTTTTAATAATAATAAAAATAAAACAAAAGGCAAAAAAAGAAAATACCTTTCCCAGACTTTGCAGATAGACTTGTGCAGTGCTTTTCTTCAGCGTTTATCTATACAATGAGTTTAGAGACCAGCCCCAAGCAAAAGTGTAGAGGCTGCCCTAATTCTTTCTGAGCGTGCATCTTATCTTAAACTCTAGAAATTACCCCCTTTACATGGGTATGAATGTCCCTTCTTCCCTAGGAGAGTTTCCTCAAAGTCTTGAGCAATGCAATGAATGTCCTCCAGCCAGCATATTGTGGCAAGACTCATTTTTTAAAAATGCACACCATTCATATCATTTCCTTGCTTGAAATCTTCATTGTTTTACCCAATAGGTTCAAGATTAAGAGCCTTAATAAAACATACTCTTTAAGAAAACATGCCAGTCCTTTGTGTTCTGACAGTATCATTTTCCTCTGTTCTGGCTACATCCACCAACATGAAACTGTCTGAATTTCCACACTCTCTTATGCCTTCTTTCATGTTGTTCACTCTTATAGACTCTTCTGACACACACCATCAGCAGCCTGCCAAGCTAAGTTCTTCTCTTCCTGTGAGACTCAGCTCAGACTTTATCTCTTCCAAGCAATATTTCTAGCACCAGCCATTGCACAGTGCCATCCATGCGTTTACTTCTACAGTTGTGCTTATCACACAATTCTAATTATAGTTTAGTCAACTATGAACTTTTAAGGTCAGGACTTTATCTTTCATCTTTACCCCTTGTGTTTACCAAGGACATAGGATAGGACATATGTCATGGTTAGGGACACGTGTCAACTTGGCCAAGTTGTGGTACCTGTTTATCTGATTGGGCAAGCGCTAGCCT
>PVIY010033433.1:16366-28153 GCA_004026745.1 Myrmecophaga tridactyla
GTGGATTTTGGACTCTGTGTTCCTGCGGTCACGTGAGACACTTATAAATTTTATATTTGCAAGTGTTCCCTGTTGATTCTGTTTCTCTAGAGAACCCTAACTAATACAACATAGTTGACAAAAATTAATTTAGTAAATGAATAAAAAAATTTTGCAACCTAATGTGTTTTGTGTGTGAGAATTACCTGTCACTTCAATTACAGGTGAAATGTAGATGCCAGTACATTTCCCTTTTTATATGATTTCTGTTTCATTATCTACATATACTTCTTTAAACTGAAGATGTTCCTCTGGAATGTTGATCTCCTTTCTATAAAGTAGATAGCATGGCTCAGTGATTACCAGTAACATATCTCTCCTCATGGGTGTCTTCTTAACCTGCCTAAAGAGATCAAAGCAAAATTCAGCTCCCATTTCTGCATAAGAAAAATGTAAAAATACATATGAGAAAATATTACATATTTATTTGTTCCTGAAGTTCAACCTTTAAAACTTTCAGAGATTCTTTTGCTGAATATGAAACATAAACTTTAGGGTAGCTATTGCAATGGAAAGCAATGTTTAATGATGCATTAGACTGGATGGAGCCTGGATATTCATTTACCTAATATGGTCACTTGTTGAAGTGTTCTGGAAAGTGGTAATAAAATTTCCCTCACATTTGCTTAGTGCTTTATAATTTTCAAGCATTTTCAAATGTCATCTTGATTAAGCCTCTACATTATAGTATGGTAGTTAAGCGCACAGACTCAGAAACAGCCACTGTTGAAATCCCGACTATGCCATAATTGAACCTCTGTGAACTTCTCTTTCTTAACTGAAAATAGGAATAACAATATTGCTACTCCATGGGAATGTGTGGAGGTTCAGTGAGATGATCCAAGTGACGCTGTGTTAGCATGTGTCATGGTCAGGTTCATATGTCAACTTGTCCAAGTGGTGGTACCTGTTTGTCCAGTTGGGCAAGTGTTGGCCTGTCTGTTGCGATGAAGACATTTCATAGAATTAAATCATGATCATGTCAGCTGCATCCACAGCTGATTCCATTTGTCATCAGCCAAGGGGAGTGTCTTCTGCAATAAGTGATGCTTAATCTAATCACTGGAAGCCTTTTAAGGAGGATTCAGAAGAGACAGGCTCACTTCCTGCTTTGGCCAGTGAGCCTCTCCTGTGGAGTTTGTCCAGACCCTCCACTGAAATCATCGACTTTGCATCCTGCCCTGCAGGTTTTGGACTCTGCGTTCCCATGGTTACATGAGACACTTTTATAAATTTCGATTTTGTGAGTGTATCCTGTTGATTCTGTTTCTCCAGAGAACCCTAACTAATACAACTTGGTACCAGGAGTGGTTCTTAAGAAACAGAATCTAAAAATGGGTTTTTATGAATGGTTTTCTACTCTGACTGCACACAGAGGCACTAAAAACTCTGATTCCCATAATCAGAATGATACTCCCAATCCATGGAATGAGTTGGCAAAAGAGGTAATGAAAATATCACCATTTGATTCTCCTAATACTTCACTTGTACGAAACCAGGCTCTGGGGGATAATGTTTTTGACACCTTTGTGGAGTTTTGTTTAAACAAGAGGTATACAGATGTTGGCTGGTTGTTGTTAGATACACTGGATACATTAAGGACTGAAAGGGATGGGCTTAAGGCTTCAAACGAGATGCTTAAGCACTGTCTGACAGATGTAGAAGTTTCTATGAATATTCGGAAGGAAAGTCTTATTTCCTGTAGCTGTAGACTTGAAATCTCTGAAAATCAGACTCAGAATCTTATTGTTAGAGTAGCAACTTTACAAGTAAACTGAAATCTCAGTGTTGCATGGTATCTGCTGTTAAAGTGAGGGCATTCGTTGGAAAGTAGTGGCACCCTGAAAAATGGGATGGTGACATATGGATTGATAATGATATTGGGAGTGAGGTTGAAACCCTAGGTCATGCTGAGTCTTCTCTAGATAACCCTCTAACAGTCTGCCCTGAGGGCATAGCCACCTCACCTCCAGCCTGCCTTGAGGAGTTGGCCACCCAGCCTCCTCCTCAAGGAATTAGCCCTAGAGTGATTAATCCTGTTTTACCAGATGAAACTGCAAATGAATGCCCTAAAGCAAATGGCTTGGAAGATATTCCTAATTCTTTTCATGACCCACCCCCACCATCCTCATTTCTTCCAGACCTAATACTAGACTAAAGTCCCAACAGGCCCCTAAAGGTGAGGTACAAAGTATCATACATGAGGAGGTAATTATACTCCAAAAGAACTGTGTGAGTTTTCCAATTTATATAGACACAGATCAGGAGAATATGTGTGGCAATGGATTTTAAGGGTGTGGGATAATGGTGGGAGGAATATAAGGCTGGATCAGGCTGAATTTATTGATATGGGTCCACTAAGCAGAGATTCTGCATTCAGTGTTACAGCTCGAGGGGTTAGAAAAGGCATTAACAGTTTGTTTGGATGGTTGGTTGAAACATGGATCAAAAGGTGGCTGACATTACCCGAGGTTGAAATGCCATAACTGCCCTAGTATAATGTAGATGAGGGGATCCAGAGGCTTAGAGAGATTGGAATGTTAGAGTGAATTTATCATGCAAAGCCTACTCTTACACCCCAGGAATGTCTGGAGGATGCACCTTTTACCAGACCAGTGAGAAATAAATTTGTGAGACTAGCACCATCATCCCTGAAGAGCTCTGTAGCTGCACTTCTCTGTAAGTCAGATATTACTGTAGGAACTGCTGTCACTGAGGTGGAATCCTTAAACACAATGGGGATGACGGGATCCCGAGTTGGCAGAAGCCAGGTGGCAGCACTTAATCACCAAAGACAGGGTAGACGTGGCTATTATAATAGCAAACTCAAAGCAGGTGTCAAAATTATATGACTTGCAAAGATTTGTGGCATTGGCTAGTAAATCCTGGGGTTCCTAGAAATACAGTGGATGGGCAGTCTACTAAATTCTTGTTCGAGGTGTATAAACAAGAGTTCTAGGTCAAGTGAACAGAAGTCTAACCTGAATTACAAAAGTACAGTCATGGCCCCTTAATCAATTTCCAGACTTAAGTCTGTTTACAGACCCAGAGCCCCTTGAATGAAAGGGAAGCCAGGTCCCTTTGCGGGAGTACCCTGTTACGCTGCCACAAATTTATACTGTTAATCTTCCTCCAAGCCTTCCCCAAGGAGACCAATAGCCTTTTACCAGGGTAACTGTGCATTGGGGAAAAGGAAATGATCAGATATTTCGCGGATTATTAGACACTGGTTCAGAAGTGACATTAATTCCAAGGGACCCAAAACGTCACTCTGGACCACCAGTCAGAGTGGGGGCTCATGGAGGCCAGGTGATCAGTGGAGCTTTAGTTCAGGTCCATCTCATAGTGGGTCCAGTGGGCCCCCGGACCCATTCTGTAGTTATTTCCCCAATTCCAGAATGTATAATTGGAATAGACATACTGAGCAACTGGCATAATCCCCACATTGGTACTCTAACTCATGCAGTGAGGGCTATTATGGTGGGAAAGGCCAGGTGGAAGCCACTAGAACTGCCTGTACCTAGCAAAATAGTAAATCAGAAGCAATATCGGATTCCTGGAGGGATTGCAGAGTTACTGCCACTCTTAAGGATTTGAAGGATGCAGGGGTAGTAATTCCCACCACATTCCCATTCAACTCTCCTATTTGGCCTGTTCAAAAAACAGATGGGTCTTAGAGGATGACAGTAGATTATCATGAGCTCAACCAGGTGATAACTCCAGAAATCTTAAAATTGCCATTTTAAACATAAGCAGTTACACTGAACTGTATTAAATAATTTCAGAGAAAGTAATGATGAGTGAACCCAACTCCCCACAGTACAGTGCCTTTGGAATTCTTACATCTGTATTTCTTTTGCTTCCAGAATTAGTGTTACATACTGCTGCTATCAGACCTGCCTCACCACTTTGCTTTTTTATATTGTTCTTTCTGTTCTCTTATAAGCCAAGAAACCATAGCGTCTTAAAATTGTTTATAAAATCAGAATCTGTAGCGTCTGAATGAAAGAAAGCCTGAGGGTGAGAAGAGTATATCACTCTGCTCCCTTGGACAAGTAACAGATACTCAAATGTTAGAATAAATAAATAAATGACATTAATTTTTGTATGTCAGAAGTCTTTTTTATTCCTTTTTGATTCTCAACTGTATTTTAATAAAAGATACAATTGCTAGATAAAATCCTTCTAGATAGATGAAAGCTTGCTAAATACACATATACATGCATTCATGCACAGGGTTTTATTTGAAGTATTTCATAATGAAAAGCAGAATAAGGTTCTTGAAAAGAAAAAAAAATATGAAAATTTGTGAGAATCAAGAACCCTGGCATTACCAGGAAATGTATTATTCAACATTCTTTCTGTAACATACAAAAGGAAAAGAAATTCGTGTCTTTAGGGGATTTGTTGAGTTAATTTTAAAATGTGGCAGATTGAACAGATAAATTTAAATTTTCTGTGTCTTCTGGCCCCAGTAATGTTAAAGTAAATAAAGTTATAAACCCACAAAGACAAAAAAAAAAAAAAAAAAAAGGAAAGCAAATATTATTTAATCGGGAAAGCACAATTGAAAGGCAATTGCCTGGAAGCTAAAACCTAAGCAGGAGAAGGAGAGCCAAAAATTAACCACTTATTTGTCCTCCAACCTGAAAAAAAAGAATTCAAAGGAAACAGAAATCAGGCAAGAAACAAAAGAAAGTCTTTAAAAATTGTATCACAGAGAAGATATTACATGCATGAAACAACAAGATACTATAAAAACAAAACATACAGGGAACCCAAAAGAGCTCATAAAAATTAAAAATATAGTTGGTGAAATAAAATCTCAGTAGAAGGACTGAAAAATAAAATTAAGGAAGTCTCCAAAGAAACAGGACAAAAGAAAAGAGATGGAATGTAAGGAAAAAATATAAGAAAATTAGAGGCCCAGTCCAGATCCAAAGTTCAACGAAAATGAATAGGAAGAAACCAGCAAAGAAGCAATTCACGAAATTTTCCCAGAAATGAAACACATGCAAAGGCCACTGAGTTTTAACGGTGTAAATGAAAGCACAAGAAATCAAGGATAAGATGTCCTAAAAGTTTCCAGAGAGAATTGATGCAAATGTTCTAAGAAATGATCATGATGATAAATATGCAACTATGTGATGATATTGTGAATTACTGATTATATATGTAGAACGGAATGAGCATATATTAAGAATGTTTCTTTCTTTCTTGTAATTTTTTTTAATTAAAAAAAAATTTCCAGAGAGGACAAAAACAGGTCATATACAAAAACGTTGGGAGTTAAGATTAAATTAGAAATCAATGGAGCAGTCATTCAAAACTCTGAAGGAAAATAAGTTCCTACCAACAATTCTGTTATCCAGCCAAGAGTCAAGTGTAAGGATGGAATAAAGATCTTTTCAGGCACACGGAGTCTCAAAATTTTTCTTTCCAAGCACTTACGAAGTTGCTGGAATATATCCTACTGGAAAATAAAAGAATTATATAGGGGAAGGATCCAGAAATAAGTGACTAACACAGAGAAGAGGTAAAAGGAGTTCTTAGGGCGTTCTCAAGATGAGCGCTATATAGGAAACCTGTAAGTAACCAGTACAGAATAGAGCAGGAAGAATGTCTCCATTTGTGTGGAGTGGGGGTTAGGGGGTTGGGAGTAGGGGGGGCAGGGGGGGTGCAAATCAGTAATCCCAGATGTATTTGACCTTCTTGAGAGGAAATTTCACTTTAATCAAAAAGAATGAGGATGAATTAATGATACATAAATAGTAAGTCCAGCAAATGAAAGAAAAAAATTACCTCAGTAAAACCAAAACTTTGAACTAAAATCTAAATACAGTCATCATTTATTAAATAGCTTAGCTGTGAATAATGTTTACATAGTCATAATGGAAGAAACAATATTACTGTGCAGTGAGCAGTACAGTGAACCAGTCACCCTTGTTCTCCTCTTTCCAAGTGCATGGTAGGGTGGCACGTCCTGATTCCCTTGTGTTTGGGTTGGACTGTGACTGGTTCTGGTCAATAAATTGTAAGCAAAAGTGGTATGTATCATTTACAGATAGAGTATTTAATGTTGATGCAAGACTTTCCAAAGGTCTATTTTCCCTTCTGCCACTGTGAAAGGCTCTAGCCACTAGCCACTAGCCACATATAGCTATTTAAATTTAAATTAGTTAAAATTAGTAACAGATATAGGTCAGTGCATATTGGGCATTTCTATCATCCAAGGAATTTCTGTTGGGCAGTATACCCGTCCATCCAGCCTCTGGTGGACATGTCATTTGAATGAAAAATAAAGCTTTGTGGTTTGAAGTCACTGAAATTTCTGAGGGATTTTTCAATGCAGCATAATCTTTCAGTAGTAATTGGAGCACATCTGCAGAAATAACTTATGGTCACCAGTGTTCAGCAAAGCTGTTCTCAGAAAAGTGACGTTCAGGGAAAAGTCAAAATTAAAAAAAGAGAGAGAGGGAATGGAGGGACAATTTGCTTGTGTTATAAAGATCCTCATTTCAGATCCAAGTAATCGTTTATTCCTCTAGCTTTTGGTAGAACTGATGGAGGTAAAGAGTGAGAATGAGGAAAAGATTGGTTCTAAGTAACTACATTTGTGAAATGTAGTAGTTTACCAAGTATTTTCCCACTCATCTTCTTATTTGAACTTCGCATAGTCCTGGGAGACAGATACAGAAACCACGGCATTGAAATGTGAGATTGTTATTTTAATAATAAATTATATGATCTGCTAGAGGAGAAATGAACTTGAATACAGTGCCGTCTGCTTCCAAGTCCAGATCTCCAAATCACCTTCCCTCCCATTCTTAGCTTATTGTCTCTGCCCCTTGTATCGTAATGAGGCATTTAGGAAACAGCCACTTTTCTCCCTATGATGAGAGAGCCCTATGTAAACAGCACCTCAGGCCAATGCCCAGAGCTCCCAGCCTAGTAACTCCATATCTAGCCATGTGTGTCTGCTTCTGTGTGAGAGTCAGCATTCATACACAGCAAAATTTACTCCAGGTAATAGTATTAGCCTTAGTAAGAGCAGCGATTTTAGCGGCAGATAGCATTTCTTTGGGGCCTACCTATGTGCCAGGCACTGCTCTAAGTGTTTTACATAAATTGATTCATTTTAAACTTCCTATAATCCTATGAAATAGATACTATGATTATCCCCATAGGATAGGGTTACTCCCTATCTCAGAGATGAGGCACAGTAAGACTAAGGAACTGTCTAAAGTCTTATAATTGCAAAGACAGAATAGCCATCCAACTTTTAGCAATATCTTACTTCCTGTAAACTAAACACAGAGCTGAGTGTAACCCTTTTTAACTAGGAAATGAACTCTTTTGACATTTTGCAATGAAAAATGCAAATTTCATCCTAATAGAGGAATTTAGATTAGATTTTTTTAATTCACTTTAACAAAAAACAAGGCTGTCAGTTTACCAACTGATTTGTTGACTACATTAATATAAATTTCAACTGATTAAATAATATTTATGGGGCATTTACTGTGTGCCTAAACTTGTTCTAATAAGCTTTTCATGTGCATTAGCTTATTTAATTCTCACAAACTACCCTGTGATTTCTCATTGTCCCAGTTTTATAGATGAGAAAAACTGGAGCTTAGACAGTATAGTAACCTGCGCAAGATTACCCAGCTAGTAAGAGCAAAACTGAATTTGAACTCAGCGTTCCCAACCTCAGAGTCCATACTCTTGAACGTTTCAGATTGCCACCTATAGAATTTCAAAATTATTTATGATTCCAGGGATTTTCCAAATCATCTCTGTCCATTTTTGGGTTTTACTAAAATTCAACTATGTACTTTTTTTAAAATCTAGGCTTATGTTCCAGATGAAAATAATGCTATTTTGGGAAGAAATACAAATAAGCAAGTATTTGAAGGCTTGATAACTGGACTTCTCAAAGTCAGTGCTGTGATTTTTGGCTCCCTGATTGCAAATCGACCAGATGGAACCAGCTGGCCAGCTACACCAAAAATATCATCACAGGAAACGAAAAGCAGACCCTCACAAGGTGGTGATTCTTTTAACACCCGAGTTCAGGACCTCATCAGGTAAAATTGTTAGACTTCTTAAAACTTTTTCTTAATTAAAAAATGTATATGTATATAAATTTATTAATATTTATTAATATAAACATTAAATTATACTTATATGTCATATAAGTATAGATAAACAGTTTAAATCTGAGGACCCATATGATGGCAGTAGTTCTCACAATCTCACTCACAATTCATGGTAGAAAATACACCACATTTTGTAGAGAGAAGGAAAATCTGATTCATGAAAAGCAACATAGTTAGAGTCACCTATCATTCTTGATATTTAGACATCTGATATTAGAATATGTAGTGTCTAAGCTTTTGTAGCATTCTTATTATCAACTCTTTCCAACTCAAGGAATTTCTAAGATCTTTATCTCAGGCCATCTTTGGTTATGAATTTGGTTCAGGCTTAAAATAATAATAACTGTCATTTATGGAGCATCCATTACTTTTCAGGTATTGTAGGAGAGGATATAAGCTTTACTTTTGCCCTTTCAAAGTAGGTCTTCTTATTCAAACTCTGTAGGTAAGGAATGTGAGCCTTGACGAGGTTGCTTTCCACAAGATTATATACTAAATAAGTAAGAACTATGTAGGACAACTGAGACCGAAAGTCAGGTCTAGTTAGACTCCCAGCACCTGTGTGCTTTCCACTGCCCAAATGTGCAAATTTTTAACAGCTATTCAGTGTCAGCCCTGCTTCCTTCTAAGGTCACCTTTTCTGTGGAGAAATTTACTCCTACTCTGACACCCGAACTCTTTTTCCCTCATGAACTTTAAGTCAGGCAGGACATTTAATTTCCTAACAGGGTTCCGTCTGATATTAATCAATTGCCTCTCCCACTTATCAACTGTTCTGTGGTCTGCACTGATCTCTGGCTCTCAAAATCTGTGCAATTTGTTGTTCTCTGAAGCTTATGGTAGGTTAAAAGGAAGAAAAGAATATCCTCCTCTGCATTTGCTTCTTTCATAGTTCATAAAATTCCTCTGATTTCTTCTAGTGCTTTCTAGGGAACAGTTGTTTCATTCAGTGTCTTTCTTTTTTTTTTCTTTTTTTGCATGGGCAGGCACCAGGAAACGAACCTGGGTCTCTGGCATGGCAGGCGAGAACTCTGCCTGCTGAGCCATCATGGCCTGCCCTCAATGTCTTTCTTACCCTTGATTACTTTGTTCACTTACCCCTTCCATCTGCCTGCCCTCTTTCCCCAAGAAAATTGATTGGTGGAGAGCACAGGACCTTTGGGTCCACAACCATTTATCTTACAGCCCTTGACTTTTACCCTCCATGGCCTTTCTCTTGTTCGCTTGATCCCATTCAATTTCCCTATGTCCTTATGGCCATTATAGAACCTAACCCTCTCTGCTGATGAATGCCATTCTGTCTCAGCATTCTCCCTTGGGCTACCCTGTGATACAGTAAGCCTGCATTCTTATCATCCATACAACTCAGCAGCATACCTCAGCTGTGATGAGGCAGAAGGCCCAGCCAAATGTTTCAGTGCAATTCCAGTGGGCCTTCTGGGGAAAGTGCTTATGTTTCCATATATATTATCATAGTTACTAGGTACTTTTTAAAGGAGGGAGTTATTAGAAATTAAAAAAATAATAATAGTAGTGATAATCTGCCAAACAGAATAATTCATTTAACTTAAAAAGAATGGTTGAGAACCACAGTCCCTGAGAACCAACCTGTGCCACTCTTTCTCTAACTTGAATCACTTTTGGTGAATATTGTTTTCATGTAGATGCTGCATTGTTAGTGGATCTGACGATGCTTATGTATGGAACCACAAACCATATGTCAAGTCTGCCTAGTGGAGCGCACAGAACACGTTTAACATGCCCATGCTTTTTCTCCCCCACCTTCTAAGATATAAACTGACAAGAAATCCCATCCCATCCCCTGCCACAATTTGGGCATTTTTTGTTAGTTTATGTCTTTAGACTTGTGACATTGATTGGAAAGTATTTCACCACAGTCCTGGAGCTCTTCTCTGGCCTATCCCCTGATGTAGAGCTGGAGTACAGCAAATCTCCCTGACAAACATCCCTTCTTTCTCCTCATCTGGTATAGGAGAGACAAGAAGGGTGTCTAAGAAAAATGAGGTAGTTAAAACATTAATTGTCTTTATTTTACATGGTTCAGTTAAGTTTCTAGGCTAAGGGATCCTTAGAAATATTTATCAAGTTTTGTAAATAAACTTATGATCACTTTGTACCAAACACTGCACAAGGTGCTAGGATACAAAAAAAAAGATATTCCATAACATATCTAATATTAAAACACCTGCATTTTTCTGTAAATTGAAAATACTGGCAGGTAAATTGTTTAACATAGTTCTAGGACAGTAGTACTGTTTGTGGAATAAAGGCAAACTGCAATTTGAAAGATAATGATATGAAATTTGCTCAGGAAATAGACCCACCATTATTTTCATCAAATTCCAATTACAAATTTATATCTATCTCCCAAAACAAGAAAATCAAACTGTATGCTACTGGGAGGTAAGTGACACTACATCACTGATACAGCCTTTTGGAATCATCAGTTATTAAACATTAAGCTTGTATTCAAGGAGAAGTTATAAAGTTATGCTTTAGCTTAGCACTTTCTCACTCCCAGACCCACATATCTAACTACCCACCAGAATGTCCCACCAGCACCTCAAGCTGCACCAGATCAAAACTATAAATACATGATATTTCTACCCAGAGAAGCTCCTCTTCCTGTGTCCTCTGTCTTTACCAGTGGTACCACCATCACATTCATTTATTTACATCAGCAACCTGGACATTCATAATCCTTTACCAACCCAATGTACAGTGAAGTCTCTAGTACATATTGCTTGGTCTTGTAAATATCATTCAGATTTATCACCTTCGCTCCATTGCCACTTCTTTGTTTCAGATGTTTAGGCTTCTTAAAGTCAATAGTTATCTCTCTTTCTTTTCTCCCTCACCCAGCCCCTATAAAGTAATTTCTTTTTCCTAATTATAGAATTACCTTGTTCTCAATGAAAAAAACAGTTTGGGAAACACAGAACATAAAGATTTAAAAGAATATGCAAAAATTGTCTTTAATCCTATCACCCAAAGATAATCACTGAATTCGGGTTTTTTGGTTTTATTTCTTTGTGTGTGTCTGTGTGTACATAAGACTATTTTGTTGAAATGTTGTATTGCTTATAAATACTGTTATATCGTGCTTTTTTTAGAGAAGTTGGAGGTTTACAGAAAATCATTCATAAAATACAAGGTTCCTATATACTGCCCTTTCCTTGCATTAGTGTGATAACAGTTGTTACAATTCACGAAACAACATTTTTTTTCATGGATTTTTTAACTTTTTTTTATTAATTAAAAAAATTAACAAAACGTTAAGATATCACTCCATTCTACATATACAATCAGTAATTCTTAATATCATCACATAGTTGCATATTCATCATTTCTTAGAACATTTGCATTGATTTAGAAAAAGAAATAAAAAGACAACAGAAAAAGAAATAAAATGGTAATAGAGAAAAAAAGATTATACATACCATACCCCTTACCCCTCGCTTTCATTTACCACTAGCATTTCAAACTAAATTTAACATTTGTTCCCCCTATTATTTATTTTTATTCCATATGTTCTACTCTTCTGTTGATATAGTAGCTAAAAGGA
>PVIY010033434.1:0-28053 GCA_004026745.1 Myrmecophaga tridactyla
AAAAAAAAAAATTACTCCTTCTCAGAACCTGGAATGTATGGGAAGGGAGCCTGTAGCCGCCTTCCCACTCAGCAGTAGCCCAGGGTATCCCATATCTACACAGGGAGACGGAGCAACAGCCCAGTTCCAGACCCATCCAAACCACTTCTCCTTCTCCCCTAGTCAACTCACCCCAAGGAGCCCCTAAGACGAGCCTTCTGCTCATTTGGGATCTGCAGTCGGCCTTCAGAGCCATGCTGGGGCAATCTAGCCGCTCCGCTAAATGTCTAACTGAAGTGACAAGACTCGGTGGCTCGCCCCTGGAGCTGCTCTGGGGTTTGTTTCCAGACTCGCCTCATAGACATTAGACCCCTCCAGGTTTCTTCTAACCTCTGCCTGTTTACTTAGGGGCATGCGGAGGGGGTGATTTAGGCTGGCCGGCTCAGCCTGCTGAGGCCTCCTTCCTCGGGGCTGCTGAGAGAGAGGGGAAAGCAAAGTCTCCTGACAACAGCCATGGCATTTACTGAGTGCCTGGTGTGCGCCCAGCGCCGCTCTATGTGAATATGCTGTGTTAACTGTCGGGCCCTCCACCTGGGAGAAGGCACTATTACAAACGACGGGTCTGCGCCTCAGAGAGTTAAGTGACTTTCACAGGTCACAGTGGTCCAAGCTAGATAAATGGTCACTGCTAGTTGCTTCCTTTGTCTCACACGAGGGCTTGAAGAGGACGAAATAATTCATTTTGAAATTAACCAGGGTTCTTGGGCTCTCATACAAGATTTCAAGACTGCACACTGTGGCATAGCAGAATGTGCTTTAGTGCTTTAGAGTCCCAAAGCCCTGGAATCAGATCCTGGGTCAACCACTATCACTTTGGACAAATTGCCTAACTTCCCTTAGCCTCAGTTTCCCTGTCGGTAAAATGGGGCTAGTAGTACTGCCCTTGCTATGGTGAGGATTAGAAATAACATGAGCGGCCCACCTGGCACACGGTGTGTGCCTGAGAGGTGGTGGTCCTGGTTATGACCCTCCCTGGGGGGCGGGGGGTGCACGTAGACCCTCAGCCACCCTCGGGCAGCCCACTGGAGTAAGTGGAAGCAGCTCCTGGGGGAGGCGAGGGGAGAGGACAGCTTGAGTGACTGCAGACTCGTCCCGAGGGCCTCTCAGGGGATATTGGCCACAGCCACAGGTGCACCAATTACTCTCCCCTGGAAGACAGCCTGGGGGATACACGCCCCCCATGTTTTCCCACTCAGCTCGGCCCTGACTGTTGCTTCTGCGGATGACCGGACCGCAAGCTCTGCAGCCTCAGTCCACTGGCTGGTCGTTTGTCTTCAAGTTTCACAGCCTTGCTGAGGCTCCCAGGGCTTTGCAAACTTTCCCTCCCTTTTCCAACCACTTCCCAGTTAGCCCGGGAGCCTCTTAGTGGCAGCTCGAGTTTCATTCCTGGGAGCTTTGTTCGGAATGGAGTTCCCGGTCAGGCTAATCCCTGGGTGTGAGTGGTCAGAGCAGGAAGAGACAGGAGCCTCCTGGGGACGCTGGGGGGACAGCCCCACTTGTCCAGGTGCTCCGGGGAGGGGGCAGGGCTCAGCTGCTCGTCCCAGGGGCAGCTTTCCACAGAGGGCCTGGGACGCAGACAGCAGGTGGAAGCCCACGGAACCCTTCCTCTTTGCAGAGTGCTTGCCATCATCGTCCCCTGCAGGCTCGAGGGAGCCCTGAAGGGCTCAGGCTCTCCATCTCCTTTACCACCTGCCGAGGGTGAGATGTCAGGCGCGATGGAAGCAATGGAGGGGGCCTCAGTCTCTGAGTCAACCAAAGTAAATACTGTTTTCATCTATTTTATGCAAGAGCCTTCTATAAAGGTTTGCCTCGGCAAAAAAAAAGTCCCTGCTGCTAAAAAATAAATTGTAAATGAATAATGTACTTCAAACCCTTCATTTACAGATAAGGAAATTAAGGCTTGGGGAGGTTAGTTTTCCTGAGGAACCCACGGCTACTCATTTTCAACTCCCATCTTCCCTGTGTTTCCTTTTATGATTCAGCCAGACCAAGCACCAGGTACCAACCCTTTCATTGTCCTCACCCAGTTGTGTGGCAGCTATAGGTTTATTAGTGTGTGAACCCTGATGCATGGGGAGTGGCGTGAAGGCAGGGACCTTGCCCTGCCGGCCCCTTTGTCCCATGCGGCTCAACTGCTCAGTGTGCACTGAATTGAATTGGGACTGGGTGGAGCTGAGCTGACCTCCGTCAGAAACCGCTGTTGCCTGAGCTCCCAGACCCCTATGGGCTTCACAAAACCCCTGCCTGCCCTTCCTCTATCTTGGCCTTTACCACCTCTCACCAGAGCTGCCTTCCTATTGCAGCCACCTGAACCAGGAGGGAGGCTTTGGGAGTCCAGGGCCCATCCCTCCTGCTCACCATTGCTTCCCAACATCTTCAATGGCAGGTATGCGGGAAGCCCCCAACTGATCTGTCATGAATTGTCATGCAAGGCACCGGGAAAAGGAAAAGATTGGCCTTGGCTCAAGAAGAAAGATAAGAAGGCCAGAATGTTGATTCTCTGAGCTCCTATCCCCTTGTGCTCTTTTCAGCTCCAGGTGCCCCAGACTTGACCTTCTCCCCTTGACCTTCTCCCCAACTTGCATGGGTGTCTTTGAAGGCTGGGGGAGGGAAGACAAGGCCAGGTCTGAGGAGCAGGGTGGTGAGGACCTGCCTCCAGGAGGAAGCAGGGAGACCCAGGCCTTTGCCTGCCATGCCCTCCTTGAGTGGTGCGGCCTTGTGAGCCTGGCGGACCCGGCCCTCTCTCCCTAGGGCTGTAAGCTCTCTTCCAAAGGCCTCATCCCAGGAAAGCAGCCTCTCTGGAGACTCTGCGTTCCTCACTGTGCCTCTTGAATGAGATCACTGTGCAAACTTGGACTCACTGGGACGTAAGCCTCTCCCCGCAGCTGCCACCTCTTACTCAGCACCAGTGGGGTGGCACTCTGCTAGGTACTTTGTGTCCATTAAGCCTTATCATCATGGCAATTCTGTATGGTGGAGTATGTTCCCCATTTTTGCAGGTGAGGAAATTGAGGCTTAGAGAGGTGAGGTGACGTGCCCAGGCCACTTAGCCAGGAAGTGACAGAGCCAGGATTCAAACTTAGTTCTGTCTGACTGCAAAGCCTTGCTCCTAACCACCACACCAAGACGCACCTCGCTTCTGGCTGCTCCTGGAGCCATCCCTTTGAATTCTTCCTCTGACTGGGCTGAAGTCTGGGGAGGCTCCACATCAGTGTCACTGCAAATTCCAGGGGTGGTAGAGAGAGTAAGGCAACAGAAGATGCCCTTTTTCATCCCTTCCCTCTCTCCACCCACCCCACAGCTTTGCTGTTAAGTGCCTCCAGATAGAGGCCCATTTCCTGGAGCAGGGTGCCTCCGCCACCTCCCATTCCGTGTGCACCTGGGCCCACACCCATCTCACTAGGCTAAGGAAGTCAAAAATAACTCCATGGGATGTTTAGCCTCCAAGCCCTCCTCACTCTCAGCACAAACCTCTAGCTTTAGCCTTTTGATCACTCGGCTCACCTCGTCTTCCGGCCTTTATTCACAGCCCTAGCTATCCACCAGGCCTCATTTAAGAGCGTCTCTAGAAGTGGCCTCTCCCTCCCCTCCCCAAGCTGCCAGCACCTCTCCCCTCTCCCCGGGAAGCTCTTCTCCTGCTCAGCTTAAGACTCTCCCCCTCGCCCCACCAGGGAGGTTTGAGCCTGACCTCAGGGAAGTGGCTGGAACTTGAGCTCCCGGGAAGCCCAGGACCCAGCAATCTGCCGACCTGGCCTCACCTATCGGAACTGAGATCAGGCTGAGCCTACATGGTGGATTACCCATGATGAATATTTTATGAGTTTGCTTTTCATTACTGAGGGCTGCGGAAGGTGGGGCAGTGTAGGAATAGGCCCAGGGAGAGATGGGTCAGGGAGATGAGCTGGGAGGCCGTGAAATGGCCCAGGGGGAGGTTATGGCGGGACAGGGGATTTCTCTGTGCTTGTCAAGTGGAAATGATTGAATGTAGGAGTTTGGTGACGGGGAGGAGTTCAAGAAGGTGGAGGCGTCTTCAATCTAGGTGTTTGGGAGCTGTGTCTCGTGGGCGGACAGAGGGAACGCAGGAATGGGGTGTGTGCCCTGGCTACTTCCAACCTCAAAAGTCACCAACTGCTTCTCCAGTGCCGGGCCCCCCGGGGGTTTGCTGAACTACCACTCCCAGATCCTCTGTGTTCAAGGCAGAGGGAAGCTGCGGAGCTGGCAGGGCTGGGTCCAGGCTCCTCCTTGCCCCCTCAGAGCAGTGTCCAGGCATGGCCCCTTGTTCCATGCGCCTCCAGGCAGCCCCTAAGCCAGGGGCCATCTGATCCTTCAACACTGGGGGCCTGATCTTCATCCCCAAAAGCCAAAGCCAGGGACCTCTCTTGGCACAATTCAATGCCCTGCCTCCCCACCCCTATACCCATCCAAAGAAGGAAGGGGGGGAAATGCAGCACCCCAAAGTGACCCAGTGGCTCCAGCTTGTTTCATTATTGCCAAGAGGGGCTGAGGGAGGGGATAGACTCCAGGATGGAGCCAGGGCCTTTCTCAGCATCTCCCAGCCAGGAGGAGGGGGCATCCCTGAGGGGTCAGTTCTGGGGCCTGCCCTGATGGACAGTTAGTTCTTGAAGGCCTGTGAGAGTTCCAGATGGGGAAAGGGGCAACCAAAGGGACCTTTTTGGCACAGACTTGCACAGTAACATGAGACTTGGGGATCCCCCTGGAGTTCCTGCCAGCTCCCCATCTGTTTTACCACCACTTACCCCTCCTCTGTCCTCTGCTCTCTTAATTCCCCATTCACTCTCTCCTTTGGAGTTCCCTGGTAGCTATGGAAACCCAGTAGCAGGGAAGGAAGCAGAATTTGTGGAGGTTTCTGGATGTCCATCCTAATAGCCCTTGCTTAGATGTTCTTTTGTCCGTATTTTGGAGACATTTCTTGCACCTTGAGAAAATGGAAGTGAGCCTGTGTCAGAAAGTCTTGGACCTTCTTTTGGTGAGATGGTGTGTGTCCCTGGTTTGGTTCAGAGGGTGTACTCAACCCAGGTATACTCAACCATCTCAAGCCTTCCTGCCCTTCAGTCATTTCCAATGCTTGGCCCTATGCAAGTCCTAGATTCAGAGAATTCCCAGCCCACCTTCTCCATTCAACAGCATTGGATTCCCTTATTTCTTAGTTGGTTGCTTCAACACAACACAACCTTGGATGGGTGGAGAATGGCAGGGGGAGGCAAGTAGATGGATGATGACAGTGAAATGTTCCCCTAACCCCACTTGAAGTTTCAAGCTCAGACATTGTTCTGTCTTTCTCCTATATCATCAGGCCCCACATCCTTCTAGTTTTCCTCCCACCTACCCCATGGGCTACTTTCTCAATCTGTTTTGCCGGCTATAAATGGTCAGCATGTCCCAGGCTGAGTCTTGGATCTCTTCTATTTTCTATCCACACTCACTCCCTGGGGAATCCGTTCAGCCTCTTGGTTCTAAAAACCATCTGTGTGCCGACCCCTCCTAAATGCACAACTGCACAGTAGACCTCGCCCCTGAGCTCCAGCCCAACACACAGCAGCCCACTTGACATCTCCTCCAACATTCACTTAGTCAACTCAGACTTAACATGTCCAAAGCCAAAGTCCTACTCTTCCTGTCAAAATCTGCCCCTCCTGGAATCTTCCCCATCTCTGTAAATGGTACCTCCATTCTTTCAGTTGCTCAGGCCAGAAACCAGAAGCCCCTAGATTCCTTTCTCTCTCACAACCCATATCCAGATCCATCCCCAAATCCTATCATCTCTACCTGAGAAAAATGTCCCAAATTCCAATCTCTCCTCTCCACCCCCAAGCTGCTATTATCTCTCGCCCAGTTTACTGCAACAACATCGTACCTGGTCTCCCTTACTTTCCTCCTGCCTCGTCTCACAGAGCAGCTAAGGAATCTTATTAAAACTTATGTCAGATCACGTCACTCTACTGCTCAAAACCCTCCAATGGTTTGCTGTCTCGTTCAGGATCAAAACTAAGGTTTTTCAGTGGTCCTACATGATCTGCCCTTCACCACCATTCCTTTTATCTCTCTCTCTGGCCTCACCTCAGCTTCTGTCATTCTCCCTGCCTCCTGCCCCTGTCCCCTTACGTACACACCCCACATCCCCCCTTCGCTGTGCTCTGGTCTTGCTGGCCTCCTGCCTATTCCTCTAATGCCATAAGCCTGACCCTGCTTCAGGGCCTGTGGTTCTCTTGCTTGGCTAGCTGAATGCCTCACCTCCTTCAGGTGTCTGCTCCAGCGTTATCAGTAAGGCTTTCTTTGACCATACTAGTTAAAATACCTACATCTACCCTCACTTTCTCTTCCTACTCCTCTCCTTCGCTGTATTTTTTCCCCACTGTGGTTGTCAGTGTCTGCCATGCTATATAGTATTTGTTCTTCACCCTTCCCTAACTAGACTATAGCCCCATCACGACAGACATTTTTGTTTCTTATTATCTACCCTTCCCTGTATCCAGAACACAGCCTGGCATGTGACAGGCGCTCTGTAAATGTTTATTCAATGAATGAACGGAGCTAGGGGGCAATCTACAGTCCTCAAGAGGCAGCCTGTATCTGGTAGTTAAGAGCTGACTTCCAGTGCTTGCTTTGACAGGAATTATGTGGCCCCTGAGCCCAGGTGGTCAATCTGTAAGGGTGGAGAACTCCTGAGGTCCCGGGCTGCAGCATCCTTCTAGAACGCTGCTTGGCCATAGCCTGATCTGATTCCATTTGGCTGAGGCTAGAAGGTAGGGATGGAGGGGGCCTAGTGGGGCGGGAGGGGAGAACACTTGCTCATTTACTTTCTAGTCAAGACCTGGATGGAGTCTGCCACTGGCTAGGAAATGAAAGGCAGTTTTGGTTCGGACTCGGCAAGGCTTTGGGGGCCATCCCTCGGAACGGGCAAGTAGTCCAGTCCCACATCAGAGTGGGAACAAGTAGAGAAGCCTGGGGTCCCTCTCCTGGGGAGCAGTCCCTGTGAGGGCTTCATGGGGAGTGCTGCTATCGGGAAAGGAAGAGGGCAGGGGGTGAATCAGGAAGAGGCAAGAAGGGAGAAAGGAGAAGGACCTGCTGCGTGGATCACCTGGGCCTGCACTTGGGTCCTTGGTGAGTGCTGGGTGGTCCAGCCCCTGAGCAGATCTCAGCAGGCCCACAGGGCCCTCCTAGCCGGCTCCAAGACAGAGAGCCAGACCCTTGAGCTGAGAAAAACTATATTCCTCCCTTTTCTGGGCCTTGCAACAGCTCCCTGCTTGTTTTCCCCGAAATAAATGGGCTGAGCATATTGGGCCGGCAATAACCCCTTGAAATCAGTTGTTATCACAGTTAACAACCAGTTTGGCTTCAGTTCAGGCTGTTAACTATCAAACCACTAAGTGCTGGTAATGATTGATTCTTGGCCAGTTGCAGCTTGAGTGGGCTGTAAAACCCCATTAGCCCAGGCTCTGTGGAGGCAGCAACTCAAAGATAAACAAGTTGGTGGGTCCCACAGCCCAGCCCTGCCCTACTGCTTCTGTACTCAGCTCCCATGGGTCCCTGGTCTAGGGTACTGCTGGGAGAACACCCCTTCCCAAAGCCTCAGGCAGCCTGAAGGACCAGACCCCCATCCTCCCGTCTACCTCGACCTCTCCAGGCATCTCTCTCCTCTCTGTAAGTCAGGTCTGACTCCCTGGACAGCCCATCTCTTCTCCCTAGTGGCATGATCCACCGCCACCACCAGAGATACTCATGCATCGCCAGCCTGGAGGCTTGGGGGTTAGCTCCAGCCTAGCCAGTGGCCAGCCTGGCCCACTTTGTGGCTGGATCACAGGCAGAGAGCCTGACATTCCACCCACCCCCAGACTCCCTCCTACCCTCTGGCTTCCCCCAGGAATTGCTCTCAAACAAATGAAATGTGGGTAATTACTGGGCTGGGGGCTGGACAGGGGCCGTGCAGATGAAAGCATTTCCTGGACGGTCTCTTCATTTGCATGGCATCAGAAGCTGCTCAGAAGGTGTGACTTTTCCCACAGTGAGACCCCAGCTTCTTGCACAATAAAGCCAGGCTGCTCACCCAGAATTAATTAAAGGAGGAAGGGAGTGGCTGGGGCAGAGGCAAGGCACTAACAATTGGGGGATCTGGAAGGGGAGGTCTAGACCCCACTCCTACATCCCCAGAGTCCATGCACTCCCTCCAGGACCCCTCAATGCCACAGCGGACAGGGAAAGGTGGGGTGAACAGGCCCAGTGGTCTCCCCAACCTCTCTACTCCAAGGCTTTCCTGAGTTCTGGAACTCCTGATCCGCCTAGGCGGGTTCATCCTGGGACTTGGGACTGCAGCTTCAGGAGGCCTCATGGTTAGGAAGGCTTGGGCTGACCCCCACCCAAAGGAGCTGCCCAAGAACAGAGGCCCAGAGGAACAAGACCTCTGGATTGGCCTAGTAGCTGGACTAGGTCTCTCGGTAAGGTAAGGTTGCCCTCTTACTGTCCCATCCAAATTCTCCCCCTCACCTACAGTGGACCAGCCCGTAGCCTGACCTGGTCTGCCCTACTCCGGAGCTGTCCTCCCTCATCCGTCCTTCTGGCATGTGACCTGCTGCTTCTCCTCCAGGCCATGACGACTGCTGAAGTTCTGCTCTCAGAACTGCTCTCATTCCAGGGGCAGCCATCCTGCCTTCCGGACCACGCTCACGCCTACCGGCTCATTGGCCGCACCTGGGCTCGGGGCCGTCTGCTCACAGCTACCTAACCAGAGCGCCGGCCCGAAGTTAACAGGTGTTCCGCATCACAATTGTCCACAGCAGCCTGGCAGTTCCCCCTCCTACATAACCCACCTTAGACCCTGGTAGCTGCTCTTTTCTTTCATTTTCTGGAGACTGATACTTGGAAAGAACCTTCCCTGGAATCTCCAACCTGCCTCACAGAGACCTAGGGGAGCACAGAGAAAGGCACTTTAAAAAGTTGAACCTATGCTTGCCACTTGGGTCCTAACAGGTCCATCCCTCTGGCCTTGAGGTGGCCTGGGGGAGGTGTTAGCAGAGATTTCTGCTGAGCTACTAAGTCTATGTAGGAGAGCTCCTGGGACCAGCCCATCAGCCTCTTCTTGCCCCATCCCCTGCTTCTGTTCTCCCAGGAAACCCCCCTCCATTGATGATGCTGGGAACTGGGGACAGCTGACAGCTATGGGCCCTTCAGTCAGGCTGGAAGGAGGTTGTGGTCGGAGCTGGTGCCTGATATTCCAGCTGGGGCAGGGCAAGTGATGGGGGAGAGGGAAGAGGAAGCTGACCCCAGCAGGACTCACTCTCACTCTCCAACACAATTTTTAATACACAAGTTAAATAAATATTTCAGTCATTTAATAGCAACTAGTTACACAACCTCCCTCCACTGACACTGACCCCTAATCAGTGACTAAATGAACTGTCCCAAATCCCAACCCTTTCTGCCCTGCCCCTACCTGGAGGTGCAGTGACTCCTTGGCTGCCTGGCTAGCTTGCCCTGAGGTGCAAGAGGGTCTCCGGAGCCCCTCTGCTAGACCATAAAGAAGCTTCCCTATTCCCCCCTCCTCCAGGAGCCCCCAGGACAGGCCACTAACTGGCCTTCATGGCATTAAGAAGACAGACAACTCAGTCAAGTGGAATACAAAAATAGAGCCTCTCTTTTGTTTAAAAACAAAACAAAACAAAAAACCCAACAGCAAACAATTATCAACAACTAGAACCCGGGGCTCCCCGGCTCCTCCCCAGCCTTCAGCAGCGCAGATCTCATCTTGCTTGAGTTTCTCTCTCTCTCTCTCTTTTTTTTTTGCTTTGCTCCCATCAAGATGAAAGTCTCCGTTGTTCGCAGCGCTGGGGAGGGGCGCGGGGCCGGCGCCTATCGGGGCTCCGGGGCCCAAGTCCTCTGGCTGCCGCGCAGGCTGCGCGTGAAGGGCGGGTAGTTGAGGAACTCGAAGCGCAGGCTCTGCTCGGTGGTGTGGTGGCCGCGCGGCAGCCGCTTCATGAAGTGGACCTCGCGCTGGTGCTGCCGCGTCTTGGAGCCCTTGCGGGGCCGGCCCTTGCGGGTGAAGGCCATGTACCAGCCCTCGTACTTGGCGTTCTGCAGGGCCGTGTAGTTGTTCTCCAGCACGATCTCGGTGAACACGCAGTCCTTGCCTTTGCCGTTGCTCTGCAGGTAGTGGGGGGGGGGGGGGGGGGGCAAACGCGGCGTTACCGGGCTCTGCAGCGAGCCCCCCTATCAGAGGCAGAGGGCCAGCGGCCCCGGACAGCAGGTGGGCACCCCAGCAGATGGCGAGGTGGGCAGGAGCCGCGGCCCCACCCCCCTGCCCGGGCACGGGGCTCTCTAATCCCTCACAACCCGCAGCCCACCCGGCAACTTCCTGTGCTCCCGGGCGGCGGTGACACATGGTCGTCTACGCAGGGGCCGGGCCCCCCGACACGGGGAGGCAGGGAGAGGGGGTCCAGGCGCGGCCTGCTCTGGCCCCCTGCCCACCGGTCTGGCCAGAGCCGCTAGGGCCCGGCTCCCCACCTGCCCCGGGCTCCCCTTCAGGAGCTCGGTCGCCTGGCCCCAGGGCCGCCGCCCCGTGGGGGAGGGGAGGCCGGCGGAGAGGCTCTGAGCCCCCGGCCCCAGCAGCCCAGGAAGAGGGGAGCTCGAGGCTGGAGAGGAGCCGTGACTAATGGGGCCATTTCAGAGCTCGGCCGAGGGGCTGGGCCTGCGGCTTACTGAACATTCCAAATGCTGGTACCATGTAATTGGACATAATAGCAAAGCAATTTGGCGATTTGTTAAAAAGATATATGGAATTTACCACCACCACCCCCGCCCCTTCCCTAGCCTTCCTTCTTCCTCTTCAGCCTTTAGAGCTTTTCATCTCTCAAGCAGTCCCTCCCTCACCTCCCCCAGCGCCCCCACCCCATCATTAGGTAACCCCAAGGTGGCTGTGTCTCTCTGCCCACTTTGTTGAGATTAGAGGCAAAAGATGGTCCTGGAGGAGCTCAGCCACCCCAGCCTGCTTGCCAGGTCCCAGGGGCCCCACTTTCCTTCAGGGGCCTCACCTTGGCGATCAGCTTCCCCTTTTTGTTCATGCAGATGTAGAGGCCCGTCTCAGCTCCGCGGACTCGAACCCGGCTCCCAAAGGTATCTGTCTCCACAATGAGTTTTGCTGTCGGAGAAGGTGGGGCTGGTTATCGGAAGGGCCCTGAGCCCCCTCCCACCCCCACACTGATCCAGTTCCTCTCCACAGCCTCAGTTACAGACTTGTCATTGCCCTACCGCTCCAAAGGCCAGGCACACGACCCCAGCCCAGCGCAGCCACGAATGGGCTGTGCAACCCTGAGAAAGTCAAATCACCTTTCTAAGTCTCCAGCTACCTGCCTCGGCTTACAAGGGGGATTGGACATGATCACGGTTTACAAACTGGGTTCTGCAGAGGGGTCTTGGGGCCAGGAAGGCTGCCTAAGTCTATTCCTCCCATCCTGGTTTTAAATCAGACCGTCTTGATTTTTATGATGGGGCTCCAAGTGAAATTTAATTTGACCACAGTTCCACTGCTAATCAAAAGATCTCAGAGCTTCCTTCCAACTCAAAATATTACATGTACATGTCTCACAGGTTGTTACAGACATTCTGGGTCCAGTGGTGGCCTCCAGGCCCAAGGACAAACATAAAAGCACTCTCTCCTGTTCCTGCCACTTCGGTTCTATCTCCTAGCCTTGGCCATCCCATTCCTTGGGCACTTGTGCTCTGCTGGTGGCAGGGGTGGGGACAGGTCTCCCAAAGCCAGCTGCTTTCCCTGAACCTCAGACACTGGCTGGGAGGCTCCTGCCCCTTCCCCACTGCTTCCCAGCCACCACAGTCCCCAGCTCCAGTGTCCAGAAATCAACAACTCAATAGTCTTTTCTCTTGCAACCCCCATCACAGCTGGACTTCTCACCCCAGTGGCCAACCACTTTCTGTGGACCCCAACAGTGTTTCTGTGGGTGAGGAGGGGAGAAATCAGACATGCTTGACTCTCAATCTGGAAAGCCAGGAGACTAACCCCTTCTCCAGACACCCAAGTTACCACAGAAGCCCCAGTCCCCACCCACTTCTCTGCACAACTCGCCCCTTTCACGCTGTCCCACGAAGGGACTGGGGCCTGAGTTAGCTCTCTTGCATGAGGCAGAAGTGGCTGGGTCTCCTGTCCTCGGTACCACAAAGTCCAGCAACGGCCAGAGCTGCTTTCCAGCCTGCATCAAGACAGCGGCATCTTCTCTTTCCCTGAAACTAATGGGGGAGCGGGCACCTGGGACAGCAAGACTGCTCCTACCGCCCAGCCTGTAACTTCACCTTCCATCCCGCTGCCATTCACATGGGCCCAGAGCTGGGACCCAGTGGCCAAGTCCCCAGTCTGGCCCCAAGTCAGCAGGGAAATGCAGCTGTCACTTCCCCTCCCACCCACCTCCTCATGGACCCAGCCAGTCTGCTCATCCCTCTCCCAGTCTGCCTTCCAGAGCAAGGAATGACTGCTTCTAAGAGCCGAGAAAGGGCAGTGACTGGAGAAGGGACTAGAGAATCCCACTCAGGATTGTGGCCCAGCAGGACAAACAGGGATGGGATAAGCCCCCTCTGTTTCTTCCCAGGACTTGCAAAGAAGCAGTTGGGGCCCCTGCTGTCCCCCACACTCCCCCTGTCCTGGCTCCCCACCCAAAGCCTCTGTTCCAACTCTCAGGGCCTCCAGCTCCTACTCCCCGCCCGGCAGCAGGGGACCAAGGAACCTGGGAAACCTCCTATTCTTCTAGGGAGAGAAGTGGGCATCAGACTTCTGAAGACTAATTTCCCTGCTGCCAATTTAGCCTCCCCTTCCCTCCCGGAAACCCAGTGATGCTGGGCCATTTGCTCCTTGGAGCAAACCCGGGAGAAGCCAGGCACCCGCTTCCTTTCCTTGGAAGCTGAGAAGGGCAGCAAAGCAGCCAGTTTGGAAGGACAAAGGGACTGCAGGCCAGCCCTGCCAGCCCAGCAGGGGAGCTCGGCCACCGGACTGGCCGCCCTCACCCCCACCCCCACCCAGGAGAGCCCCCACTTTCCTTCCCGGATGGATCGGGGGAGCTGGGGCCGCAGTTTACAGCGCCTTTCCCGGCTGGGCTTTTGGAAAGCTTAACATTTTCAAACCTATTCTTCCACCCCAGTGACAGATTTATCCCAGGAAAATTATGTCTCCTTCTCCAGCTTTGAAGGGAAGTCAGCTACGTCGATGCAGAAAAAATGCAGCGAGACATACTCGATCCCCCAAACTGGCTGGAGAAGAGGAGAAAGTATTCAGGAAATGTTAAAAAAGGTGAAAGTAAGAAGAGTTTTAATCGCTCTGCCAGACGCGGGGGTCTCTCCAGAGATTCATAGAGAACAATCTTGAACCTCTTTTTTAACATTTACAGACTTGCAACTCCTTTCAAACTCCACATCTGAAAAAAGACTCGTTCTTTTTCTGTTTTATATCATTCTTCATTTTTCTTCTTAGCTCTTAAAATGCCTCACCTTTTTATTACATTTTAATAGAGTCTTCCCCTCTCCTTTCATGCTTGTTTAACTTGGTCATTATTTAAAGGTTTTTAAACTCACAATAATCGCTCTCTAAAAACAACACCAGCCGCCCAGAGGGCTTGCTTTTCTCTTGGTACATCCAGGGCTCTGGAAATTGGCCCTGTTTCAAGGCAGGAATATTGAATGTTTTAGAAATCAATCAGTCCTCAGCCTCTCCGCCAGCAGTAGCTCCCTGCACTCAGCGCCCCACAGGGAACCCCGGGCCCTGCCCCAGCAGTCTGGGACCCTGAGCCACGGGAACAGGGAGGGCCCCTTTTCAAGCTGAAAAGGGGAGTAATTGACCCTTCTGGTCCAAGTATTTAGAGATTCACAGCACCCCCTTTTTCCAAGCTAGGAGTATTGGGGGGATTTCTCTCCCTTCTCCTTCTTGCTCTGCTTTTGTGGGCCCTGGCGACATATCCTCTTTCAAGAGCTTCCCTTAAGTCTGGGCCCCCTCCCCCTGCACCCCCTGCCTCCACCTGCAGCTGGGGAGGGCTGTGTGAGGAGGGGGAGGTGTAAGGGGAGATTCCTGGATTCATTCGTCTGCAGGACAGGGAAGGGGGCACCTGTGGGCCAAGTGTTCCCGGAGGCCCCTTCCCCAGGCGACCCTCGGCACACCTTTTGGCCTTAACTCCTTCCCTTCTGAGCTGGGGAGCCTGCAGGCCAGCCAGGGCGCATGCTCCACGAGCTAGCCAGCCAGCTCTCCGTACCGCGCAGGTGGTGCGCAGGCAGCGCTGCTTACCGAAGGGGTCGCCGTCCTCCGCCATGGCGTTGATGCGCTTGTTGGCCAGGACTTGCACGTGCTTCCCGCTGGTGCGGCTGTAGAGCTGGTAGGTCCGGATGAGGCGGCGGCTGAGCTGATCCGTCACCAGGCTCTGCTCCCTCACATGCTGTGTAAAATTAGGTGAGGACTGAACAGTTACCTTTAGGAAATTGAAAAATACACAACACGCCATTATAATGCTACTCCGCCCAGGGGCCCGCGTGCCCCCCACCCCCGCCCCTGCGCACTCCCCTTCCACCGCCCCAGGCCGAGGCAAGGGCCCGGCTCCCCAACATCTGGGTTCAAGCCACCTCCCCCTACCCAGGAAAGCCGGGGCAG
Source organism: Myrmecophaga tridactyla (assembly GCA_004026745.1). NCBI lineage: Eukaryota > Metazoa > Chordata > Mammalia > Pilosa > Myrmecophagidae > Myrmecophaga > Myrmecophaga tridactyla. The sequence continues at coordinate 14,687 of PVIY010033434.1, forward strand.
ACCCAGCCCGGGTGGATGAGCTCGGGATGGGGAAGGATCTGGACCCACCTGTTGGAAACACCCTGGGGCTCGCAGCCAGCTCAGAACAGGGAAGCAAGCTCCCTGCCCGGCGCAGGCCCCTACTGGGGGTGGGGGGGGCCCTTCTAGGGGAGCAGCTGGGTGCTCCTAAGTAGGGAGGCAGCGCGACTCGCCCGTGACATTTATAAAGACAAATTTACGAAGCAAATGTTGAGCGCGCAGAGGGCCTAGGCACCCGGTCGCTCGGCTCCACCAGCCTAGTCTCCCCCCGACGGCCGTGGCTCAGAGGGTCGCTGCGGCCGTCGCCTGGCCTTCTCCTGACACCTGAACGCCCCCCGGCCGGGGCTGCCCGCTTCCTCAGCGCCCAGGTGTGGCTGCCCGCAGACTTCCCCATCCACTCCAACCTGGCTAGGACGCGTAGGAGACAGCGCTGGACTCTGAAACCCTGGATTCTAGTCTCATCACTCACTCGCTGTGTGACGTTAGGCAAGGAGCTACCTCTCTGCTCCCTAGCTCCCCTCCTCCGGGTAGCTCGAGGCTGGGTTTCTAAGGCTCCTTCCGTCCAGCTCTGCAGCCCTGACCGCAAGGGCTGTCCTCGGGCCCCTGCCGGACATTGCCAATCGATGGCCCCCGCCGGCCCGCCGGGCCCCCGCCTCCGCGCAATGCTCCTTACCTGGGCTTGGAGGCAGAGAACCAGCAAGTGCAACAGCCTGTGGGTGAGAAAAGAGGGCGGGAGAAAAAGAGAGAGAGAGAGAGCGCGAAGCGGGGTGAGCGAGGTGAGCCGAGAGGGCGCGGCGGGCGCGGGCCGGGCAGGGGCTGCGGGGGCGCGGGCGCTACTTACAAGCAGCTCAGCGCGGAGCGGGGGCTGCCCATGGCGCGCGGCCCCGGGAGCACGGTGAGCCCCGGCGGGATCACGTCGTCCCGCGCGCCGCCGTGGAGGGACGGGCGGATGGTAGCGGCGGCTGAGGGAGGCTGGGGTGCAGGAGACCAGCCGTGATCCCGACGCGGCTCCGCGGGTCCCGTGGAATGTCGCGTTCGCCGCGCCGCGCTGTGCCGCGCTGAGACGCTCTGCGCGGCTGTTGGAGCTGGTGGCCGCAGGCTGTTCAGGAGCCGGAGCAGGCGGGAGGGTAACGGGCCGGCGGGGTGGGTGGGTAGGTGGGAAAGGAGGGGGAGGGGTGGGGGCGGGGGGCGCCGCACCGGGGGCGAGGGGGGAGCGCGGGGCGGGCGGCCGGAGCCCGCAGCCCCCGGCTGGGAGCTGGGGCCGGGACACAGCCCCGGGCGGAGGCGGGGCGGGCCGGGGCGGGGCGGCCGGCGGGTTGGGGATTGGGGGTCTGGGCCAGGGGAGGGGTCTGGGGACCCACGGGAGGGGTAGGGGCGGCCCATGTGGGCACCTCTCCCCCACCCCCATCCCTGGTCTGTCCCTTCGCGCGCTCTTCGGGCCTGGACACGCGGGGATGGGGCATGCCTCGAGCCGTCCGCTCCGTGGGGCTCCGAGACCCTCGACCCGGGCTTCCTAGACCGCGGGGTCTGCCAGGTCTCCGCCGGGACGTCCGGTCCGCAGATGCCTCTGGCTGCGCGGCCAGTCTCTGAACCACCTACTGTGCGCTCCGGCAGGGCCTGTCCCCTGGGAGCAATGCTGCGCGCTCCTCTCTCGGGCAGTGCGTGTGTGTGCAATGGGAGAACCGCTCCTCGCACCCTTCTGCTGAGACCCCGTGAGTCTCGCCTGTCTCACTCATTGTCTAAGCAAGCCCCACTCGCCCCCCCCCACTCCCCAACACAGAAGGGGTTGCCCAGAAGTCCCTGACAGGGTGCACAGCCATCGGATACCCAAACCAGCAGGCAAAGTGGATTCCAAAATAACTGCTTTCAGCTGCTTTTCCTGGGCTGGGCACCAGTTATGCACTGTATCAACTGGGAATTGGTACTAAAGAGGGTAAAGGGGCTTGTCTAAATCTTTCCCTGTCCTCCACCTCATTGCTTCCTTCAGGGACTTCTGGAAACCCTGAGGCCCACTGCTTCTGTGGGAGCAGCCAGGGTGGGCAGAGGTGCCCTGGACAGGTACTTCTGAGGAGCAGGTAAAGCCACAGGTGCCCTGCCCAGTTGCTGCCTTCACCCACTACCTCTCTCTCCCCACTGTCCCCCATGCCCTTGGGAGTAGAGCTGGAGAAGGTGGGGTAGTCCCAGGAAGCCAGTAGATGGCAGAAGTGACTGACAGCTCTTATCCAGCAGCTTAGCCAAGTTCTGCCTACCACCCCTTTCACTACCCCACCATTCCCCACTTCCAGCCATAAATACAAACACTGAATAATATATAGATGGGAAAACAGAGTCAGAAGGCTTGTCCCAAGTTCTCATCCCTCCTCAGTAGACCCCCTAAGCCCATCTATTGTCACCTGTTCACTCAGCTGGCTCTTGCCTACTAACTTAGAACTTACTCTAGTGGCAAACAGCTGGGCAAAGTTGTTCTACAGTCAATGTTTGCTGAATGAATGAATGAACGAATGAATGAATGAATAATGGGGAAACTAGCTGTGCTGTTAAACTTCTGCCCATATGCAACTTTCCCAGGGAGGCCTGCCTCTGGCCCCCCACCCCCACCCCAATAGATAATAATTGTAAGCACCATCATTTATGGAGCATTTATACCTGCTATAAGTTTGGCATGCTTGCTGTTTGCTCTCATCCTCTCAAACCCTGGGAAGGGGGGTCCATCAGGGAGGAGATAGGTCAGGCAGGCTCCAGGCGCTCACAGCCCCAGGCATCCCTTTTCCTTCCTCCTGCTTTTCAGTGTTTTCAAGGTCTTAGAGGCCTGTGTGGTGACTTGTTAACTGTCTGCCTCCCCTTCTGCACTCTAATGTGAGACCTAAGAGGGCAGGGATGACATCTGTTTGCTCACCATCTTAACCTTGTATTCTGCACATAGTAGGCCTTCAGAAACTTTGTAGATATACTTTAAACAATATATATTTATTTGTATATATTAATGAATGACTGAATGAATCAATGAGTGGAGTGGATAGAGAGTAGGACTGTGGACACTTCCTGAAAGGAATGGACTGTCTCCTCACTGTGGACCTAGTGCTCTGAAAATAGTCTGGCGGGAACAGCAAGGAACAGAATACAGGCAGGGGTTAGGGAGGCCAGTCTGTCCTCAGCATACATGGTCTTCGGGTCCCAGCCAGGGCCATTCCAGGCACCTGCTCTTTCCTGAGGTGGGGTCCGGGTAGGACACAGACCAGCCTTCAGAGTACCTGGCACAGACCAGCCTTCAGCTCTGGTTCTGCCCTCCAGAAAAGTCAGAAAAGAGACCAAGACTGAACCTCAATGATCTTCACTCCCCTTTCCTCGCACCCCCCCCCCGGAGATGGACATCACAGGCTGAAGGGGCTGAGGTCGGGGTTTCAATCCTCCACCTTAATCTCTGCCAGGGGGCCCCTGCAGGACCAGAAATCCTTTACATTTGGAGACTCTCCCACAAACTGGACCCCTGTTCCCATTAATTGTCAATTTGGGGGGCTTCCTCTCATCTTCCCAGAAGTCCCGGTCTGTAGAGACAGATGGGGATACCCCCGCAGCAGGCGCCCGGTTCTGCCCGGGCAGAGCCCCGTGACTGACAGATGCAAATGTTTCGCCGGGGCCCCCGCAGGCCGCTCTCTCCCTCCCTAGTTCGCTCACTCGCTCGCCTCCCGGCCAGCTCGCTCCTTCCTTTATCTTATCAAAGCCCCGTAATTACAATTGCTATTTTGTTTCCTCGAATCTGCAATCAGAGCTCCTGGGCCCTGATGAGGGAGCGCCTGTCAACGTGATCGCTGAGTGACAGCCTGGCCACCTTCCCTGGAGGCCACCCCCACACTCCGCAAACACAAACACACACCCACACACACTCACTCCCCCACCTTGCCTCCAAACACAAACACACGCTCCTCGCCAACACAAACAGCTCCTCCGCAAACACGCCCTCGCCGGGACCCAAACACATGCCATCAACCCCTTTCCAAACGCACCCCTCGCCCCCCCCACCTCGCCCCCTCTCGCTCCTCAAATCCACACCAGCCGGCGCGGGCGGCCCGACTGCCGCCCCCGCTGCAGCTAGCTCTAAAGCGCGCCTCCTGCGCCCGGCGTTCAAAGCGCCGCGGACTCTGCCCACCGTTCAAATGCAAATCTCCTAAACTGTGTTAAGCACTTCGGGCCCCAGTCGGGAGCCCCCCTGTCGCCCCCAAATATGGGTCAGCAAGCCCCGGCTTGTGCCTTCAGCTCCCAGCGCTCTGAGGCCAAAACGAATTGGCAGCACTCCTACTGTGTGCTGGGGTGGGGGGGATAGAAAAAAGGGGTAGAGGAGAAGCGCGGGACAAGGAGAGAGAAGAAACAAGTCCCAGCTCAGTCCACGGGGAGTCCGATTGGCCGGTGAAACTCCAGAACCGACAGGCAGATGTGGATTGGGCCCCCACTGCGGGCAGGAGCACGCTCGGCGCCGGCCGGGGCCCGGGGAGAGACAGACCAAGCAAACAGTAAGAGAAATACAATGAGCGATCAGCGGCACGGTGGGGGGTAAATATTGGGGCGGAGCTACGTGCCGGGGGTAAATGGGTCTGCTTGGGAGGCTTGCCCAGAGAGATTACTTTTCACTGTACTCAAGCCAGACTCCCGTGCTTCCAACCGAGAACCGTGCGAGGAGTTTGGAGGATGGAGCCGGGAGGAGGAAGGGAACTGCTTGAACACCGCCGCCTGATTCCCCTACTCTAAAGCGAGCTCTCTCTTCCCAAGAATGAATGAATGGATGAATGAATGAATGGCTTAACCTCAGTGACTCATTCCTTCGCCTTCTGCTTAAAACTTGGAGGCCCGGATCCCTCGCCGGCCACGTAGACTCCTGCTCCACCGCTCACCTCCAGAGCCCCAGAGACTGCGTGCGGAATCGCACTACCACCCGCGACCTATCCGCGGTTCAGCCTCGCCCACCAGAGGGCGCTAGCTCCTTCTCTCCCCACGCTTTGTCGTCCCGAGGCGAACGATTCCGAACGTGCCTCTCTCCTGCTCCACCCTGGCTCCCTGGTGGAAGCACTTCGGGAACTCCTCATGGAGTTGTGAGTAACCTGGAACCCTAATCACCGCTACACAAAGAAAGGAGTCTTCTTTTGTCCTCAAAGGGTGGTTGAAAATTGGATACCCCTCGCACCCCACCCCCTGTGCGCTCCTCATCACAAACCGGAGAAAGCATCTCCTTTTCCAGGGATGCATATTGAAAAGGGAATACGTTACCGTGTAGTGAGGACACTACCTCCTAAATTGACCCCACCTACCCCAATACCCATCCCCCCCCCAATATCTGGGTCCCCTCCCACTTGTCCACTCACTTCTTCCAGCAGTGGATGCAGAGCCTGCCTGGTTCCCACCAGACCTGCTCTCTGTCCATCTTCAGCTTGTCTGGCCCCTGGCTGTCTCAGGAAGTAACCTTTGTTTGTTTGTTGGTGGGGCATTATCGCTCCCCCTACCTCACCCCTCAGCACAGCTGCTGAACTGCTGACCCCAGAGCTGGTCAAATATACACTTAGGCTTGCAACCAGGTATATCTGGTTCTTTTTCTGGCACAGCAGTAGCCAGGTCTCAGAATTACCAGATTCTGGGAACCAGAGACCCCCAGACTAGGTGATGTGCTGGGGGCAGGAACCCTTTAGCTCAGGAGACAGGTTCCCAGGGGGCCCCTCTGCCCCCATATGCCAGGCCACCCGGATTCTGGTTTCCTTGTCACCCAATCTGACCAGGCCCCTCCATCTGGCCCTAGGAATCATGTTTCTAAGGGCCCAGGCCAGCTCAGAGACTGCCTGCAAGTCTTGAAGGAGCAAGGACTGGCCCCCACCCGATCCCTCACAGGCCCTCTCGGAGCCTGTGCCCCTTCATGGGGCTAGGGATGCACATTCCTCAGCCAGCTTAAGCCCCCTTATCTGCCCCCCTGCCCATCAGTTTGAGTGCTGACAGAGGCCCAGACCCCTTGTTTGGATGCTGATAACCTCCTGAGTTGGCCCCTCCCCCACCTGCAGAGGCTGGGAACAGTCTGGGTGTTGGGAGGTCCCCTTCTAGCAAAGCCTGGGCCCTGGGGATAGCAGGATCCCACATTTCTCCACCCTCTCCCAGGCCCAGGACCACCCTCCGCGCTGCCACAGTGCCACCTGGTGGTCTCCAGGGGAATGTCACTCCAGTCCAGGAAGAAGCCACACAAGTGATCTGCAAAAAGTCCCACAGCACTTTATTCCAATCTTTATCCAAAAATGTAAAAATTGTCAAAAATGTGTAGTTCTGAGCTTCAGCTACTGACCTCCAACACTCATGGGAAGAGGCAGAGAGTGGATCAGGATGGAAATTCAGAGTTCCTCCCATTCCTGGAGAAAGGGGATGTAGGACTAGGGAGAATGGGCCCCTTTCTCTCCTAGCACTGGCCCAAGTTTCCCCTCACCCCAGGCTCCAAACCCTTCTCTTCAATGGAGAATATTTAAAATTCTTGAGACTTGTCAAGGAACATGGTGCATGGCACGTGTAGCAGGCAGATCGCTGACCTGAGCAGAGAAGTCAAGAGGTCAACATCTAGGCTCTCACCTGTTCCTCCTGTCCCCTCCCCAAACCCTAAGCACCATCCCTGAGCTTCTCCCCCACTCACCAAAGAGGACTAGGGCCTGCCCCTCTGCTTCTTGGCAGGCAGGATGGGGTACAACTCAGTCTCCTCCTCATTCTCCTCTTCCACACTCTCCTCCTCATCAGAAATGTCATCGCTTATAGTAACTGGTAGGCACACAAGCAATAAGTGGACGTGAGGGGAGAGAAAGCTGAAGCCAGAGCACCTTCACATCACGTGTCTTTTATTTGACAATTTTTAATTGTACATCCTGTGGTGCTAGGCTTACAAGGACCCTGATCTCCCAGAGCTTATGGCCTAGATAGGAAGAACCTCAGATACTAAACTGATGAACAAGAGCCATTACTGGAGCTGAAGAAGCTGGGAAGATTTCCTGAAGGAGGTAGGCTTGAGTTGGACAGAAATGTGTGGAGGACACATCATACAGGGGGCATGGCCTGGGGAGAGGTGGGGTGGGCACGTAGGTGGGGCTGCATTAAGAGGTGAAGCTGGGATGGGGCAGAAGTATGGGGTTGGGGGAGTCCTGAGAGTAGGCTGGAGGCAGAGAAGGCAAAGGAGTGGGCCCTCCCCATACTCTCACCAATCTGGTGTCGCCCAGTGATACGCACAGGGCCAGAGCCGGACTTCAGGCGGAAGGTTACAGGTGGTTGGAGCTGAAAGTCATTGAGGCTGAGCTAGGGAAAAAGACAAGGATAAGAGCCTGGCCCACTCCTCCCCCAACTACCTTGTGAGTCCTGAAGCTCAATCCTCCTCCCCTGGGTCTGACTGAGGAACTCACCATGGGTTGGCAAGACAACTTGAGGTTGGCCACAGGGACTGCAATCTCCTCATTGTCATGGTTCCGGGCAACGACTTCCACCACATTACACTCATCCTTGGCTCCCTCAGTGAGGCAGAGCTGGGAAGGGTACACAGGGCCTCAGCTTCTCCTCAAGGGCAGGTTGACACCACACGTGGAGGAATCCTTGAACTTGCCCAGCCCGATGTTCCTAAATCACCTGGCCAGGGGAGCCGTCCATGTGGAGCTCAATCAGATGAGGCGACTCCCAGTAAAAAGAACATGTATAAAGACCCACCCGGTGCCTGCCCAGGCCCAGCTATTCTCCGCCGCCGTCCCCTCCCTCGGCCCCTCCCCTCACCATGGTCAATGCCAGCACGTGTTCCGCATCATCATCTTCCTCTACCTTGAAGATGAAGGAGCGGGTGCGGCCGGAGAGCTCACAGCCTGGGAGTGACGACAGTGTATGAGTGGGGGGCGGGGGGGGGGTTATTGCAGGGAAAGAGTTTTACCGACCCTCCGTCATGTGCTGCCATCGACTGGGGCGCTCGATCCTAGGCCCCGCTCCACACGGCACACCTAGGGTAGGCACCCTGTTGCCCACTTCCGCCTAAGCGGCAGTGTGCGGGACCTCGCCTCCTGGGGGTACGGCAAGCCACCCCTCCACCCCCACCCACGTTGTGCATCCAACTAGATTCCTGTTCATTCCTGACGCTTACCGAGCCCACCCTAGCACCACCCTCATGCCCCCCTTTCCCCATTACCGAAGAAAAAACTGTCCATAGTGACCGGGACCCGCAGACTCCCGACAACCCTAGTCCGAGATTGGCTCTCCTGGCCCAAGAACGCTAAGGCAGCAGTGCCAGCGGCCATGCTGCAAAAATCGTCTTCAAGGCCCGCCCCTGACACGTATAAAACAAGGGACTGTCTACCAGTTCCGGCCCCGCCTTTTAAAGGAGAAGCTGTCTTCAGCCTGGTCGATAGCTTCTCCCGCCCAGGAACCTCCGCTACCTGCTCAGACCTCTGTTTAAAAACCTCAGAGAGGGAGGGACATCACAAAGCATAGGTTTGGAAACAAAGTAAACAAAGTTGTCGTCCGTGCTTATTTCTAGAACTAAGGCTCTCTTGAGAGTGGCTTCCTGTATCCATTTTTCCCAGCTCCTGGCACCCTTTGTAGCGTTCCCACTCTTCTAACCGAGTAAGTTCACATTAAAGGTGGGATACAAAAATAGAAATCTTTCTTACTTCCTCCCCTAGCAAAGGGGGTGTCAAGATAGTCCAAGTTCTTATCAAAGCAAAGGAAATGCTTTCACAGATTTGCACGTGGCCTTTGTCCCAGAGACTGAGGAAAGACTCCACTGATTTCCACCCGAATGCTCAGCCCTCTCAGTTTAAACCTCTTGTAGATATGCTTCAGTTGTTGGCCTTGCTGGCAGCACGGTTAGCTCAGGTGAGGGACTAATTGTTCCTACGGGCATACCCACCCTTTACATGGTCTTTGATTCCCACAACCCTGGCACACCACTCCCTTTTGAATTCTTCTCATTCAATGTGGTTTTCTCCTCCCCACCTTTTTTTTACATTCTGACCAAAGAACCAGGCTGTGTTCCCCATTCTATTAGATGGCAGACAATTCTCAAATTAGCTGCCCTATTTCACACCCAAATAACAACTCTAGAGGGTAGTTTGGTCAGGAACTACATGGGGCCTTCCTCAGTTTTTGTCCATTGCTTCAGGAAAAACTGGGAGCCCTTTACTGAGGATGGGAGTGGGGAAGCCTGCCTTCAAGATACAGTCCCAAAACTGGAATAGCTGCAGAAGAGAAATGCCTACTTCTTGCCAAGGCATGAAGGACCCAAGAGGTAGAGGGCAAGAACAGTTTCACACAGTACACCACCACACACATTCACTTCATGTTTTATTTTGCCTCTTGCATGGTCTTCAGACAGTTTTACAGTTCATTTTCTACAGGAACTGAGATGTAATCTAAACAATCAATGACAGCATCATTTCAACCTTAATAAAAATTCTTAACCATATAAGATGTCAGCATAGCACTTGATGATCCTAGAGTAATGAAGTTATAGGCCTGTACATCTCTTTCACAATTATCATCTGTGAACAGAATGTTTTGACCAAAGTGATTATTAAAAGCCAATGTAAAGCCACAAGCAAAGTTGCTAAAATATCCTGATTCCATAGGAGGTTGACCTGGAAATTCTCCAGGGCAAGATGCGAGAAACGTCCACTCGTATATGAGATGCTCTCAGAGAAAACTGAGTTAGCTGTTTTAAACAATACCTAGTAGGGATTTTCCCTTCACCTCAGTCCTCAAAAATGCAAATTGATTCCAGCTTTCCAACATAATGTTATCCTTTTCTATTAGTTAAAAGTTTCTATATTTGAAAATGCAAATCCTTTTGCTCTCGCCTCTTCTCAGCCATTCAGTGCACACTCAGGCCCTGGTTGGAAATCACTAGGTACCACTAGGTACAAAGTTTTAAGATTCTCTCACAGCCCACACATACTGAGTTCCAGAAGTAAAAAAAAGTCAAGTTTTCATCTTCTTAGCCCACACCTCCTTCACTCAACAGCTGACACAAAACTGCAGGAAGCAAGATAACAAAATACTGTTATGAATCTCTGGAGAAGTCAGCCAGTCATGATGAAAAAAATGAATCCTGGAGAAATCACTTGCCATCCTCATGCTAAAAAAAAACACGAAATCTAAATCAAAATACATGAAGCTTTCAGAATCTGTGGTTAAAGGGGGAAAACAGGTAATCATAAATCATTGGTTAAAGTGTGCTCATTCTTTGCTGCTTTTAAAAATTAGATACAAACATGCAAGAATTAAAGACTCTGATTTAATAAAGCCCAGAGCAAAAAGGTCTTGAAATTAAAGGACAACTGAGTGGAGTGCAAATGGGACAATCAGTTCTATCAAATTGACAGCTCTATCAAATCTAACATTTCACATGCTGACCTGCTATTGAGGTTAATTTCCAGAAGTGACTGCACATTGCAACAGACTGAATTTTAGTTACAGAAATGAGGCTCTCGTACCCAAAGTGGTCACAGACTAGCCCTAGGTGGGAGGCACTTTAAAAACAATTTAAAAAAAAAAAAGAAAAAGAAAAAGAAAGAAAAAACAACCCACAGACAAAATGAAAGAAAATCCATACCTTCTACTATGATTTACATTATTCAAAGTGCCATCCTTAACCAACACTCTTTCACTTTGAAACGGAAAACTTTTTTTTAATAAAACAGTAAACACAAAAGATAATCGGGTTACACCTGACTTATATACAAACAAATTTACAAGTCTGCCATTTTGAGGCTTTTGCCACCAGCAACTGCACATTTGTCCCTACAAAGCACATCATGCCTGAACCAATGGTCACTACAGGAGACAACTGGCCATAGCTTAACATAAAGCAAGAATATTGCCCAAAACTGAAATCATTTACTTAGCTTAAACTAAATGCCACAACCATTCCTTGGAGTTTTCTTCCTCAAGCTTCTGAAACTCTAAATCTTTCTGATCAGTCCACAAAGAATGTGAGACCTTTCAATCAATAAACCAAGAAGTATAACAGAAGTGATTTTGATTACTCTTGGGTGAGAAATGCAATCACACTGGATGCAGAACAGTGCTGACTACATTTATTGAAGACCTCCTCTCTGTAAGCCCATGTAAGAGACCTTGATACCTAACACAAGACCCAAAAGAGGCCCACATCTGTGTCATACAGGATTTGTGGCAATACTATCTTCTTTCAACCAGTGAGTAATCTGAATGCATGATGGGTGAGTTTTACACAGTCTTCTTTGTTTCCAATCCAATTGGCTGATTTTGTTACCAAGAGGCTGAACTGTATGAAGACCCCAACCACCACCCACCAGGTGGAGTTAAGAGACTTTTGGACAGTTCACAAGACCAACCAATGTCACAGGCTCCGACCAAGTATAACCACATCCTTTGGAAATCCTTCCATTTTGGCAATTTCAAAACAGCCTAACTTGCTGTAAAATTCCAGAATTCTCTTATCATCTGGTCTCACTTCACAGAAAGCCCCCCGGGAGCCTAGGAATAAAACAAATATTCAAAACATAAATAAGTTAATTACTGGAATTACGCTTATGAATCATGATTAACCCTAATATATTTTAAAACAGATAACGAGACTGTCTCTACAAGCCCCAAATTTCACGCCATATTAAAAAAAACATGTTAATATTCAACTATGAATGAATCCCTTCCCCCACAAGAAAATCTCTTAGAAAAGAGTGCATAATAAACCTCAAGGCAAAGGACATCTCAATTTGAAAGACAAAAAACGCTTTTGATGGGTCCCAGGGCAGAGCCTACTCCAACATATCATAAGTCAATAAGACCAGAATGTGACACACCTCACATAGCTACATGATTCAGTTCCAAGCAGAATGCTAAGAACTGGGCTTTCTTCAGATACATAATTGTTTAAATTCTTCCACAAAGGAGACTCCACTGACTCAAATGAAAAAAGATAAAAAAACCAAAACAAAACAAAAAAAGAGATACATTTTCATCTATCAACAACTCTCTAACTAGAATCGGGAAACTACTAGGTTTTGCATGGTTCAAGGGCTAAAAATGGTTTTCCATGTTTTTAAAGAATTGTTTTAAAAGAAGAACATGCAAGAGACAGTACATGGCTCTCAAAGACTAAAATATTTACTCTCTGGCCCTCTGCAGAAACGTAAAGGAATATTTTTAAAGGTTAAGTATGCATAACAAACTCTGAAAGAAAATGGATGACTCTGCTACTCTAAATTAAGTTTCTCCCTGAAGTTCACTTAATTTCAACTATCACTGATGGGGCCTCCTGGCAAAATAAATAAAACCTCATGTATTCACTTCTCATTTAAATGGGGCTCAAAATAAGTGTTGGCATGTTAACAGAATAGCAGCACTTTTCAATGCAGTAGCAGAGTGACTAAAACACAAGCAATTCTTATACCACTAATAATTCAGACAGCAATTCATAAATGGTAAGAAGGGAATACGAATTCACCATAACTCATTTCTTCCATTCTTACCCTCAAATATAGTTCTTATTCCATCTTGCACAAACACCAGCAACTCCACAAACATGTACTCACCATTAGCCTTGAGTGAAGACAGAAGGCAAGCCATCATGCTTTTGGCCACACTTGGGTCAGTTACTTTTTTGTGAATATCCATCTTTATCAAAGAAGGGAAGTTGGCAAGGAAAGTTTCTGGCAACACTTCCTGCTCTTCGTGGAAACTCAACATGATTTTCTAGGAAAAAGAAAATTAGAATTTCTTGACTTTTGCAGTAGCTAATCCTTATACATATATATCCCAAGTACAAAACTCAGCAACAGGTAAAGGAGAGCAATATTCAATAATTCTGAGTCATTATATACTTATCATATGCAGAATTAATTAGCTTGTAATTTCTAGGGAATACATTTTCACTTTTAAAAACAATTTATCTAAACATATCCTGGATTCGATCCTGGAAAAGAATAAGTACATAAGTGGAAAAATCGGCAGTGAATTTCAAATAAAAGGAGTTAAACTAAAATATGAGTGCTGATTTTTTAGTTTTGACAAATGTTGTCATGGGTATGTTAAGAAATCTAACTTCAGTAGGGAAAGCTGGGTGAAGGACAGACATAATTCTTTGTTCCTCTGCTGAAAACTAATTGTCAGATGTGGAACAGCCACACAGCAACAGTCCAATCACAAGCATACTGCAGTGTCAGTGTCAATGTAATCCCAAATAAGAAAAGCCATTTCAAACCAGCCCAATTATCTAGCCATCTTGCTAGGATCAGAGGTTAAAAAAAAAAAAGGTAACAACCCTTCCCCTCTCTGCATGGGACATGACTCCCAGGGATGTGTACCTTCCTGGCAACATGGGACAGAGA